>VZTL01055764.1:0-47726 GCA_013400535.1 Scopus umbretta | reverse complement strand
AAAAAAAAAAAAAAAGGTAAAAGTGTGTATTTATTCAAGAACTCCCTGCACGCTGCTACTCTCCTGAAAGCACCAGCATGCTCATTTTTATCACTTGAGAGCTGGCAAAGCCAAAGCTTTGACCACGTTTTGCAAGAGCAATGTACTGGTGAGCTAGCACAAGGTCAGGAAGAGTGCACAGCACTGCAGACCCACTCGGGAAGCCTACCCAGAAGGCCTGGGCGTTCCCCGCGTCCTCCCTTGTGCAGGCACTCCTCATGCTCTTTGGGTGGGCGAAGAGCCAGAGTGGAAAAGAGGGGTGGCTGGGATGTGGTCACGGTTCCCAGCTAGGGCCTGCCGCCTCTTGAAGGGTGCAAGCAACCAGTTCAGGTTAGAGAAGCCTCATTTGTCCTTTGCCCACAGTTCATGGGCTAGTCTCTGGAGCAGGAGGACAGAACGGTGCTGTACAGCACGGCCTGGCTATATCCTACCGTCAAGGTCAGAGGTGTTAAGCTTTTTCTAATTCAAAAGCAACAACTTGAACTGGAATCTGTCTGACACTAAGGTGAAACTCCACGTGTTGCACCTCCTCTTGTCCCACCTTTCTTATAGCCGCTCTGTAACACCTTTCCCTGTAACACCTAGACACGGTAGTTCTGTTGTAGTTATGGGAGTTACACCCTGGTCCACCTGATGTATTATAACTTTGATGTACAATCTGGAACTTATAAATTAAATTTTAAGACAGTTTTGCATATATTGCTACAGCTATTTTCAAATAGGTTTTCTCTTTTTTCTATCACTATACAGCTGGATAAATCTGGGTGTTCCTTTCTGAAATAAAATGATACATAATGGTCATTGCACTTTGAGGTAATAAATACAGGTAATTACTAAGCTAACTTTGGAATAAACTACAGATAAGTCTGGACAAGCTACAGATTAGTTTGGAAAAATTAGACCTGACAGATTACTATATGCATTTCAAACTGATTTTCTGTTGAACAGAAAATTTGTATCTATATCAGATTTTTCATAAAAAATATTCATTTTTATAAATACATCTTAAGATTCTTTTTCTTGATTACAATGTAAAAAAGAAGGAATAACTGTGTATGGACAATGATAAAGTAGTCTGTTGATAATAAATATTTGTCAGGTCTTGTCACATCGGTACACATTCCAATGTTACTGAAGAGACACCACACTGATAAAAAAAAATACCCTCAGAAAAATCAATGGATTTTGAGCTAAAGCAGTTGCTAAACACACAGAAAACATCTTTATCCAACAGCCATAGTGCTGTGAAAATTCCCAAGCCTTGCATTGGTACAGCTAAGGAAAATTTAATCTTCCCAAATACTCATCAGGGCACTCCATCCTGCAGACCTGACAGCCCCACTTATAATTAATTATACAATTTCGATGGGAATATCGACTAAACAAAGCTATAAATCATAGAAAAAGTCAATAGGCATGGACACATTCAATCATGTCCCGACCAATGATTACTACTCTTAAAATACAATAATTATTTTCAGGAGCCAGCTTGAATTAAATTTCTGTCAGGCTGGTACAAGACCGGCGGTTGATGAAGGATGCGATGGATTTTTTGGGTTGAATTCGGCACAGAGACATTTATCCTTTTAGATAGGTAGTTTGTTTTTAGTGATCATGGTGCTGCGTGTTTAACTAGACCATGAAGATTAGATTATCTCCAATGGCTCATTATATCGTTTATCTTTTCCTTCCATGTTTGATCTGGAAGATTTCCCACTTCTTGATGCATGAATGAAATGACTGCTGATTTTGAAATGGAATGTGCTTAAGTGGGATTCTGCCTATGCCTTCACACGCCATGTCTATGTATGTAAAGTCAACCAGCAGTCATCTGAAATACCACTAGGATGTGGTAAACAGCAACAAGAATAGCTTTGCTCAGCTTCAGAAATGTACTGGGGGGAAATAAAAATTGCAAACATTTGAGTTGTTTTAAAAAAAGCTAAACAAATTATTATAATAATTCACATAGAGGAAACTCTGGGACAGGAATGGGATTAGTATGGAAACAGGAATTGGGATTAGTGTTATCACTTTGAATTAAATGTCCCCCAAAATGCAAAACATCAGTGAAAGAAACATTATGTATTTCACAAGGATGCATTCACCTTGTAAATTTAAAAAAAAACCCAAACCCCAAACCAAGTTGTCTCACAGTAACTGTGTTTTTAAGATATGTTGCCTACACAGATTTTTCTCGTGGTGAGCATACACACCACACATGAAAGATGAGCTGTGAGAAGGGACAGCAGTCCTAACAAGCAGGAAGGACGTCAACAGATGATGAAAGGAGAAACAGATCTTCACCTTCCTCCTGAGCCTGACTCATCAAACTCTTCTGACCTCAAGAAATGAGTGAGATCTCAGATTTTCACATGGAATTAACCTCCTAGGTGTAAGTCAACTTAAAACCAGAGAGGGTAATAGGGCTTTGGCTGTCCTCCTTGCCCTGGATCCTGGCAGACAGCCCTCCAAACAGCCTGGTTCTCTATGAACAGCAAGAGAATAAGCCATAGGTAGGAGAGAAAGAGAGAGAGGGGAGAATCATGGATCCTGTGTACTTCCCACCCCTACGCAAAAAGTAGCAATACACTGTGTGAGCCCACACACAGTGTAATTGGTACAGAGTGTGGCAAAACCAAGAGGTGGGGACTAGGGCAAACACGCAAGGGTTCTCAAAAAAGCTGAGACACAGAAGATCAGCTCCTTGTCTTCTTTTATTTCGGATATGAGGAAGGAAGGTAAAATTCAGCCACCCTAAGGAAAGGACTGAAGAAAGAAGAGGAACCTTGGCTAGCTTGTCAGCCGGCACAAACGACTTTAACACACAGCTTCTGCAGAACACACAAAGTTTTCTGAAGGTTTTCTTTGTCTAGTGTAGCCTGCTCTATTTATATAGCTCACTCAGAATACTCAACATACAAATGCCATTCGTTTATGCACACATAGGCAGGTCAAGATCTGACACAAGCTAGCGTAGCTCTTCGGATGTCAGTGAAGTCGGCCCAATTTCCAGAAGCAGAGGGTCTGGCCCATGACATCCACGGTAAGGCTCCCACATGCAATATGCGCATGCATGATTTTTATCTGTGCATAACTGTTTGGGGTTTTTGGGGTTTTTTTGGATGCTTAATGTTTTTCCTTTAGATAATAACTCCTAGGAACCTTAGATGAAATTGAGAAAGCTGCAAGCAGTGATATAGGTATTTTCCAAAGTGGAGCGGCTACATTTTGAAATAAAATCACCATAAAGAAGATATAAAGCCATTTTCCCCAGAAAAATCATAGCCCTCATTATAGATCAGTACGTCCGTGTTCCGTGCCTGCTTTCTCCTCTTAGGAAGCCCTATATGATTTCCCGAACGTTGGCAGCCTGCTGCCGGGTTTGAGCTTTCTATTCTGTTTATTCATGCATTTCTGTTATTCTTTGTACACTCAGAAGACCCAGATATTTTCAGAACAGCTTTGCATTAAGGGCTTTTCATAAGTTACTATGGTGCACAATGAAGAGCTAGTAAAGAAATAGGATGCTTGAAGAAATGCAGACCAGAGGACAGAGAAGAAAAGTGAATTGTCACATATGCTTAATTTACAACTTTTTCTATGAAAGAGAAGGTAAACAGATGCCAAAGTTAAGAAGCTGTACGCACAATAACTGGCTAAGTGGGGAGGAAATTTGGAGCAGTTATTGTGTTAGCTGTACTATCTCATTCTATAGACAGGACGGCTGATAAGGATAAAGGGCTGGTAGAAAAATGCCATTTGTATGTGAGCTTCCAACTTATTCCTTCAAAAGCGTTTAGCAGTGAACTTACCGCAGTGCCATTGTTATCTCTAAATACATCTTGATTAAAATAGTCAAAGAGCTTCTTTTCTAATTGTAGCATAACCTAAAAAAAAATAGAGGAGAAAGGTCAGCAAAGCTCTTGGACTCAGCTACCTAATACACAGCTGTTGGAAGTGACCCTTTTAGAGACATGCAACCCTTTAAAACTACATGACATTTCTACATGTCTAAAGTTCGTTGTCAGCTTGCCCATTTGGTTGACTGGCAATCACTTAAAGAGATCCAATTAACTGAGCATTAGGTGTGACAATCTATATCCCTCCCCTCCCTTTAAATTATCAGTTTCAAACAACTATATTCATGCTTTGTAGAAAAGAAAGTGAACATTCAACAACGTTTCTATTTACAGATCGGGTACAGAGGGCATTAAGTTGTTTACCTTTCGGTCATTATCAGATTCACGAAATATTAGCTTGACTACTTCATTTGTGTCAGCTGCCCGGATTGTCTGCATTGTAGCCTTTGCACATAGTGTCTAATAAAAAAGACAAAGGGAGAAAGGGAAACTAGTTTATATGAAACATAAGGCCACATTTAATTGAACTTTATCAATCTATGTATCTTCAATGCTCACCTGAAAATATGATTTGCTGTAGGTCAAAATACAAAGCATTGCTAATTTAAGTCACTTCCACTCATGATAGATTTAAAACAATAAACTGAATTACTGATTGGAGAGAAACAGGCCATATTAAGAAAGTATCATTCAGATAAGGCAACTATTCATTTAACTTGCTACCATGCACACAGGTTCTTTCACAGGTCTGACACTGTATCACACATTACTTGTAAACATCCTCAAAAGCCACTTCCTACAGCTAATGACTCCACAGCCCTACCGGTTTCTGTACCTCATTCTTAAAAGCCGATAACTACATTGGCACTACAGCTCCATGGGTTAACTCTTGTTTGCAAAAACTTCTGCCTTGTAAATTAATGTTCCAAGTATAATTTAAAAGTCCGAGCAACACTTACACAATCTGAGATTAAGTTTCAGTTTACTCTGGATACCAAATTCCCTACGCATCACCCCGTTAAATAAGAGAAAACATCACATCTCTAGATACTTTGAGGACTGGGTATCTAAAGCATACTATAAACCAACACTTTATCAGGCACAGAGGCACGAATTTCCGAGGAAACGTCAGGCCTCGATTAATTTGCCATTCACCTGGCTGGGGCCCAGTTTCAGTGGCAAAGCTGACCTAGAGAATAATACAGAATAGGTTGTTTAAAGGGCTTGCTCTGTTGCGCTGTAACAGTGCTCTGTAGTTATCCAGCGTGGGCAAAGCTACTGGATGGTGTGTAACGCTACTCCAGCCCATCTGCCTGGGTTGCTGGAAACCACAAGGCAGAAGACAGAAAGGGGAATTGAGAAACCCTTGGCATTACTCAAAGAGAGAAAACAGCCAAGATGTGCACCCACACCTGGGAGGCAGTTCAGCATCCTTCACTACAGCCGAGGCACAAGCTGCTTAGAGGATCTATGTACAGCCCTGGATGAGGATACTGGCAAAGACTATCCTTCTGAATAAAAGCTTATTTTGCTAGAGGTTCTTAACAAAAGCATGCTAAAGAAAGTAACTCAGTCAAGAAGAGGCAAAGAGGTGACTTCCCTGCTCTGCCTATTACATTCCTTTTCATAATGGCCAGACAACAGATTTTCATTTTGCGTAACATTCACTTATAAACTAAGGATGTTCTGTGGTAATAGGGTAACACAAGTTCACATCCTACTACATGCTTCTCTCTCTAAGAAATACAAACACTTATACTGGGATTCATTATTAGAAGCGCAGCATCTGTCAGACATAATGCCACGAAACTACAGCTTACTTCTCAGTTCCCCATTCTGAATTTCTTCTGAAGGAAGAAACACATGCCAAACACATATTTAAACAAAAATCCATCTGTTTCCAAGTATTTCAGATTTCAGCTGAGGTTACCAGTGCTGGAATGGAAACAATCTTTTCAGTGGACTTTTTGCCCCCATTTGATAGAAAGACATTAAAAAATGATCCTCGATAAAGGCTCCCATGTGCGGCCACAGTACAAACAAAAAGCAACAAGCCAAGCAATTTCATTTTTAAAGGATAACTTGAGTGTGATTCACAGCTGTAGGTGTCTGTGAAATCAGCTATCGCTGGAGAAAGGAGTACCGGGCACATGGACACAGAAGTAGCCTGCCCTTTGAGTACTTCATCTGTTCTGCAGAATTTTAAGGTGTTTTTTTTTTTGAAAGGCCTGGGAGAAGAGAGGGAAGATGCCGGCAGCAGCTAGCTAAACCTAGCTCTGCCTGGGAGGGAGGAGGAGAGGCACACCAGACCATCGGGGAAGCTGCACTTTTGGTACCACTTATGTTAAACACAGTCCTACTGACTTCTCCCTCGCATCCACCATGCACCTAGGATCCCTTTTGTCTGCTGGGACACGTAATTACCGTTTTGCCATCTGTGTCTGTAAGGCACCGGTGAGGTAATCCACCAGCGAGCCATTCCCAAAGTGCGCTCCCTCGATGCCGGCTATTGAAATTCAAAGCACAGATTAGCTAATCGGGTCAAGCCCAAAAAAATAGAGCTTTGGGCTCATGTGTCACAAATCAGTCTGGTCGCCTTTAAACAGCACACCAGATTAGAACAAGCACCCGAACAAACCAAAGCGGAAAACCCGCCGCTCTCTAAAGCTGGTTTCTAAAGCCCTAACAAATCGCTCCATCTTTCACTCATTTAAACTTTCCAAATGAGGGTCAATACGGTCCCCGAGCATCCAAATGCTAATGCGCTTAAGTGCGCTTAAGCAGCTTTCCAGAGTGAATGGGCCAAAGAAGGGCTCGAAAAGACAAGGCAGAGTTACTGTCACTGTCAAAAAGTCATTGTAGCCACCCCCAGAGTGGTTGCAATTCAAGAAATTCATGATTTCTGTCTCTTAAAGGCATCTGCTTGAGAACATTTTTTTCCCTGAGCTGCTTTATCTCACAACTTCAGGCCTGCTCTAACAGAAAAAAACCCGCGATCAGCTCTTGAGAACCAATACAGAGAAAGGACCCACATACCTTATTGCTTTCAAATTTCACACGCACAAAAAGTTACCTTATTCACAGACAAAAAGTGATTGGGCAAAGGTTCATTTCTTATACAAGCTGGAGCACTCCTTTTTTCCTCCTCCTTTCAATTTCTACAAAGTCGTAGTCACCCAAGCAGAAAACTTTCGGGAACATGTGCCTTTTTAGACAAGTCTACTTATGAAGGGATTTTTTGTGGCTGGTAAAGAAAATCAAAATGCTATGAAAACACACTGTTTCTTTTTGGGTATTCCCTCAAAGGTACTCTTTTACAAAGTCAGAAGAGGGGAAATCAGGTATCAAAACTCCCCTATCCAACTTATCTTTTTAAAAAAATCTTTTGTCTTTGGAAACGAGATTTGGTTAAAAAGTTTGCAGGAGAGCTGTATTCAGAGCCGAGAGAGAACTCAGTATTCAGCCTTTGCTTAGCAAACACAGACATGTCTTACTCCCGTTTTCACATACACTGTCCACACAGGTAGACGCTTTGTAGTATTTTTTAAATAATCCTTTGCAATAATTTACATGTACTGAACTGTAAAAACATAGCTTTTCTGATAATTGCCCTTGAATGTAGTAAAAATGTACTGCTATGCAAAGCTAGGAGTGAAAGTTTTTTATATTGACAAGAGACGAAGCTGGAATTCCTTCTAAATTCTCTAGTCCTCAGAAACTGAAAGCCTTTTGATTTACAGCATAAATGCAACCTTCAAAATGCATCTGCTCCCATATATATACAACACATTGAAATGTTTTAGACTGTATTTCTGCATACTGACAGTAAAAAGGGATAAAGACATAAAACCAATTGTGTTATATAGATAAAACACACACACACAATATTCTACAATATATATTATATAATTGCTTTTTATATTGCATTTATATGGAAACACTGAACAGCTGTGAACTGTACTACTGTTTCCTGTTAGTAGTGCTCTGTTGAAAACTGCGGCTGATTTTTCATTGAATTTGCACTCCTGCTTTCTGAATATCCTTTAGACTCCCGAGTCCACCTCTTGATGTGTGAGCTGAGTTTCTGCATGCTTATAATTATTTCAACAAATTTTCTTTTGAAAAAATGCAGTATCCAAGCACCTACAGACTCAAACTTTCCTACTGTCTCTGTCTACTGATTCTAAAGGTGTGTATTACTTTTCCCAATGATTTGAATGCTGTTCTTAGGATTTATTGTTACTTTGAATGCTTCTATTAAAAAAAAAAAAAAAAAAAGAAAGTAGAATAGAATCATTGCTCCTGTAAAATTAAAAAAGTTCAGCAATAGCTGCATTTGCCATTTCTGGTACTCCACATGGATTAAAACAGAAGTGCTTGTTGCTAAAAGTGCCAGGCGAGAAGTGCAGAATCTGAAGAATGCTAACACGAGCCAGTTGAAATAACGTCTTGAGCACATGAGCAACCTAATCAATTAAATTTAAGCGATTTCATTTTATTTCAGCTACATACTCTGTAGATTCTGGCAGGATAGAAAAGACAGAGGTACATGTACCATCTAATGATGACAGTGAAATACTTCTTCTGAAATGCTGCTCAAAACCCAAAATCAATCTGACACTTATTAAATTAGGATAATCAAATGCTTTTTTATTATTATGTGGATGCAAACTGTATTTGAAACAATCAGTGAGGTAAGAGATTTGCTACTTTGGGAATAACATGAACATCTGTCTTGTTCGGGCTCCTCCTTACCCCTGAGGGGTTGATATGATTTTCTGGGTATTGGGAATCTACTAACAGTAAATTCACCAAATCATGTGATGTAAGAGAAATAAAATTTGCAAGTGAGAAAACCAAAGTGAAATGTAACTTTCTGAGTCAATGAAAGTTGTGCATTTAGCTACAGGAGAGTTAACATTGTGTTTTTTAAACTCTATCTGCCATTGAAATGGAGACTTATTTTAGCTAATTTTTCACACACTGTGCAGAGGTATTTAGCCATACAGCTGTTGTGAACAATCAGGGAAATCCCAGAGCTAAGTTACCCAGTGTAAAGCAATCAAAACCCATCTGAGAGGACATATACGTTTACTTGAAAAAATATCCCTTAGATTATATATTAACTTGTGTTAACTGTGTGGAAACAGCAATAATATCTCAGAGAAGTTACTATGCTCTTAATCCCAATAAGCTTCCAGGAGCAGGAATTTAACTCAGCAGTGAGATAAATGTTAGTTGAATAAAGAACAAATATTAAAAAATATTAATGAGAAGCCCCTTAAAAGTATCAGTATGTGAAATTACTTTCTCTTTGAATATTCCCAGAGGAGTAAGCTCATGTCCAGGGGGGCAGAGATGGTGAAGGGGCTGAGTGGGATGGAGAGCAAAAGCCTCCTGCACTACTACCATCTTTCCTCTCAGTGCACCACTGACGTAGCATGCACACGGTCCATCTTCTGACAGCAAATCAATGCAAATTACATGACACTGCTGTCTGTATTCATTTTGGACCAATTTAACTTCACAGGCAGTTTACAGCAGCACCAATTCCACCAGCTGTGAAAGCTTGGCCCAGAAGCTCACGAAGACCTACAGCAGTACTCTGGTCTCCATTGCACGACCCTTTGGCTGATTTCTGGCAAAGGGGTATTTTGGTTTTAAAATACCTCTTTGGGTAGCATCTGTGACAAAACCTGCTTAGCACTAAGACCCTATCTTCATGTTCCCATTCTCCTCATCCTCAAAATAAATGATCCCTGCCGGAAACAACTTGCATTTATTTAGGCTCAATTTCACATCAGCTGCGCTAAGTTCATCACGAAATGCATTTCTTGTCCAGAAACTTGTATCATTCATGACAATGTTATCAAGGTGTATCACTAGGTGATGCAAAACCATTTCCATTGGTTTTTCAGGTACTGCACTGAGTAAACTGAGAGACCAGTTTAAAGGCATTGCCTCTGCCTGGCAGTACACTGAACTGCCTGCTCTATTGTTGCTGAAAACACCACCCAGTTCTTACAGAGTTACCTTCTGCAGTGATGGGTGCGACTTCTGTTTACATTTGCAAAGGCGGCAGTGGGGCCACGGTCCCGACAGCACTTGGCTGCAGACCCCTACCCCAGCCCACCCTCGGCCCGGGCAGGGAAGGGTGCAGGGGCGGCCAGCCCAGTGCCCTGCGCCCGCAGAACAGCCTGCGCTTCCCCAGGTCCAGAGAGACCTTGGACGCTGCTGACCGTGCCCTCCCTGCCTCTGCAGCTTTCCTCTGTGCCAACAGCTGGTGGCAATGATGGCTCTCTTTTTAATTCTCTTCTTCAGAAAAGAATCTGAATTAAGTCCAAAAGGCATTTGCCACTAAGATTCCCTGAGATGACAGACCTTGAAGAAAGTGTCGAACATCCAACCTTACATTCTTGGAAAGAATGTGCTATTACAGCTCTGTCCCAGGAGACAGGACCACTAGATTGTGGCTATCAGCTGCTTCCTAGCATCTTTTTCACCCGGAACATACACTTCTGACGGCATTTCAGAGAAATCCCTCTTGGCATTTGTTACACGTTTAGCAGCAATAAAATCCAATCTGTTTATTAGATGCTCAGCATAACCTAACTCAGCTACTTACGAAACTGTGCTTAATTTATAAACCTATGATGTTTAAATCTGACTTTCCTAAATTTGGCTAACTATCCTATCCTAAACATTGTTTTCTTCTGAAACCAAGCAGCTTGTTCAGTTAGCTGTTACTTTGTATGTGACAATTTAATTCTAAAATTTTCATTAGTATCCACTGAATAGCAGAACCTGAATCACTACTTGCTTACATAGATCCAAAGAGAAAGAGTAAGGGATAATAGTTTCTCACACTCCTCAATTTTTCCCCACAGAATCTTCCCACACCACATTTTTTCAAACTGAGAAAAAGACTTTCATTAGACACTTCATGGTGCTCTGTCCTAAACAGGTTTGCAAATATAACAATCCCCCATTTTGTAACTATTTTTCTTTTTCAATACCAGTGTTAAATAGACAAAAAAAAAAGTTGTATTACTCTTAATTTCTCACATCCCCTCAACCCCGGGTGTACCTCTTTCTAAGAATTAAAAATCAGGATAGAACTCCTCTTCTGTCACACATATTCACCTGCATGGTGATTAGCTTTTAGTTTTCCCTGTCTGACTCCTCCTGGTCAGGTTCTGCATCTTTTTGGATTCTCTTGTTTCATTCTTCTGACTATGATCTCCAAGTCTGAGTTCAGCTAAACATATACATATTGATTCACAAACGATTTATCCCAAGTTGTTTGGCACCTGCAAGCATCAGGAACACAAAACTTTGTCAGGCCTCTCCAGGCAAAGGTGAACTTTTCAGGTCAAGGGTTCCCCTGCCTCCTTTTTAATCTCTCACTTTAAATTCACTTGCTGACATTGGTAAGAAGTTTCAAACGCATTCAGGACTTTGATTAGGTCTGGATAAACCCTCCACCACTAGAAGATCTGGAACTTTGAAGCAGTCTGCTAGAAAAATCCCCTCCGTCCTCCTGTCCATCTTCCTAGTTGTTTAGCATCGCTACCTGATGTCAAGTAGGGTCCTGGGGGAGTTTTCAAAGACAATGATTTGCTTTTCCATAATTACAGGAACTGGAACAGTCCAACTGCTCCTATGGAAATCTGTTGTATATATGTTGTCTTGTCCCATAATGTGTGAACCTCTTGAGATTTATTCAGACATTCTTCCATTACCTCTCTTCCATTATTTTTTTCTGCTTTGGCCAAGCAGCAATACCAGCTTGAAAAATTCCTTGTTGGAAACCCTCACAGCACTCACCCTTTTTTTACTCCAGCTGACTAAGCAGAGGACTGTATGTATTGTTTCTGTTAAGCAAAGACTTTGATGAAGCACACACGATCTGTGATGTAAATCTGTTTCTGTAGAGAAATGTAAAATCCCCTGTTCCCTTGAATTCAGGAGGAATGAAATAAGAGGCAGCTTCTCTCCTTATAGCTAAGCTTGCTTTTATGTAACTTGCAGACTAAGAACCTTCTATTTCTTTTCATTTTAAAAGCAAAATAGCCTGTGAACCCCATCTGCTCCTGTGTGCCTTGCAATTGTCTTTGTTTTGAGCGGTAACATTTGCCTCTGTGCTGATGGTGTTATTGTTTCTGCTACCTCCATATTTAATGGTTTCTTACAGCTGTAAGAAATGAAACACGGGAGCAGTAACATGAAGTAGCAAAAATTTAAGCCATCACCTAACAAAATTCTTTGGTGCTTCTTGACTCACTTCCAGAACTGGGCATTGCAAGGTTCCAAATAACTGGAGTCTGTCAGCTTTATTCTTTTTAACTGTACCAGGGAGCATGCTTACTGACATAGCCTGCTGGGGACAGACAAGAGCATGCACTGCCAGATCACAGCTGCTGCAAAGTGCTCTGCACAGCAGAGTATTTCCATGTTATCACACTCAGAACAAACAGCCAGCCTCAGAAACGCTCCCATGCAGTATTTTGTTCCACCAACTAGCGCTGCCAAAAAGTATAAATTCGGGAGTTTGCCCTTTAAATTAATGGGGAGTTTTGTACAAAATCAATGGCATGACACAGCTCAAGATCAAGGCTTAGCCTCTGAAGAGTGTGAACCTTCGGCTTCCAAAAAGTAGACTTACAACAGCAGGTATCATCTGTGTAATACATGATGCGCACCCAATACACTGTTCAATAGTATTTTTGCACTTGAATCCTATTAAGGTTATCCTCAAAAATTGGAGCTGACTTTTAAAACATGAAGTGTTGGGCGATTCTGAAATCAAAACACAGATCTACCTAAAATCTATATGCTTTTAGCCAGACACTAGCTGCTTTTAATCACAAAGTGAGAAATACAGAGAAGTACAAAATGTTTTTTCTTCCTATCATGCGTAACAGCAAAAATAATTACTCCCTTAAATAAAGAGAGAATTTGAGATCTGCAACAGGGAAGTGACTTGCATGAGGCACGAGTGCGTTCCAGGCCGCCAGCTCCTCAGGCCTGTGCTCTCGCTAAGTCTAAGCACAACTGTGAGATGGATGTGCGCCCTCCATCTCATCAAATGACCGCAAGTATGTATGGCAAAGTGGGAGAGATGTTAATATTCTTCCACTGTTTCCCCTCTATGGCAAAAGAACACCTTTCTTCTAAGTTAACTTTACTTTTTAAGGGAGCAAATGTGACAGGAAAATAATTTCCAGTTCACTGTATCTGGTTTTCTGACCTGAACAAGTTTTCCAAATGGGAAGTGAAATTCACTGTGTTAATAACTGGAACATGCTGTACAGTGTTATGGTGAGACCAAAACTTGACTGATCAGGTCATGTGTTGCTGATACAACACGTGGATGATTTCCTTACTGTATTTTTCCCCTTTCTCTGTTTGTCCAGCCTCCCTGACTCAGCTCTTTTTTATCCTGCCATATCTTATTCATTTTTCACCAATGTTCTCCCTGTCTGGTTCCATGTAATTTGCTCCTTTATTCACTTTTGAAATGGAATATGAGTCCAGCAGCCTGTAAGTTCAGATAATGCTTTTTAGCTAGTTATATTCAAGTAGCTCAGAGAACCATGAGGTGGGATCGCCGAATTGTGTTCCTCTCCCATCACTGCTATCACGCAGCCTCCAAGCAGTTGGCTGCAGCAGCACCTCAACTCTGAAGACGCTGAGAAGTTGGGCTGCGGGGTTGTGACAGGTCCCCCAGGAGGCACACTGCCCAACAGCAGGCTTATGCTTCTTGAACAAGACACAAACCATCATGGAGTTCACCTGTTTCCAGGAGCACTTATTCACATATTAAAATAAATTCTTTTTGGATAAAATGAATGAAGGGCATCTTTGTAAAATACTGTGCAAGGTGTGGACCAGAGGTTTAGTCTATTCTCCCTAATAAACAGTAAGATGGATTGACAGCTCATTATGTGTATGACACATACACCACCCCCAATAAAAAGACTGGCAACACATAAAAAACAGTTGTGGGGTAAAACAGTCAATGTGGAGAGCAGGAAACAGGGTGGCATGTTCTACTTACTGCCCCTCTTCACCACCTCTGGTAAGGTAGCTTTGCATCCTCTTTGATGTGGTTTCTGGTTGTGTGATGGTTTCTGATGGTGTAAGAGTGAAGGGTATGTGCATTACAGCGATATTCAGAATTCCCTCCAGGGCGCTGCCTCCACTGAATAGGTCCGAAGTTCAGTTGCTGATCAACAATAAATTCCAACGCAGCCCTTGACCAGCTAGAGTGACACGGCTGATCACAGAAAGAGGAGGACTTGGAGGAACAGCAACTTCACACCACGGGCTGGGGATCCAGAGGGATTTAACTGAGCAATGAATGCTGATCCCCAGCTCATTTGACACCATCAGGCGTTACAGAGCACCACTGAGAGAGGACAGAAAGCTCTGCGAGAAATGCAGCTTCCACGGTCCTCCTGCTCGTATGGATCAATGATCCATCTGGAAGGGACAGGGGCCCAACTGGGCAGACAAGCAGAAAGCGTATTCTACAGAGTTTCTGAAACACAGATGAAAATGTTTTCCTAAAGGAAAACAGGATTCAAACATGCTGAGAAATAGAGAGAGCTCCCAATTATGCAGAGAGGGAAAAATGCAAGTTCGAAAGTGTTAATGCAACACCATTTTAAAGCCAACAGCTGGGGACTAGTTAGTGCTCTTCTTCTAGCTGTATCTTTAAGTGCTGTTAAATTCATTTGTCACTTGATCGAAAGCCAACAGGCTACAAATCTCCCAAGCCCCTCTCGCGCTGAATAGTGACAGGAGTATTCTGTTCCACCATAAGAAAACATTTGTGTGCGTCTCTGTCCGGAGTCATACATGCTACTTTAACTCATCTGCCTCCCCATTCTCTCCAGCCCAGGAGGACAAATTGCTCACTGTGGCTCCCTTTCAGAGGCAGTACAGCGCGCAAAGAATCATGACTGAGCAGAAACACAAGAAACAGGCACATAAAAATTCATCACTTTGGCCTTCTGACCTCTTGCCACTGGGTTTGGCAAACCCCGTCTCAAAAAGTAGCACCAAGGGAGAGCTAAGCAGACCGGCTGAGTGAAATTACTGACAAAAAATATCTTGGACACAGGAAAACCCCACCAGATGCTTCATTGTCTTTGCAGAGAAGTGGTGCTGAAAAAGGGGGTGATCTACCACATGGCATATTGGGTGGAATAAGTAGTGCCATTGTTTCAGAGCAGCTCTGTCACTTTACTGACTGCAATACAAAGAGGTGTAAAGCAAGATTTAATCCTGACTTTTTAGTCAGCAGATTAAAACCAATCATGCCAGATGTCCACAAGACTGTTTAACATACAGAAAGCTTTTTCATACTCTACAAAAAAGTGAAAGCTGTAATAACTTCTTCTTTATTTCCTCTAGAGAGGCCTTTTTCACTCACTTTTAGTCAGAAAAAAAGGGAGATGTTGTAATGGATTTTAAGATGTGCTATTAATTTTTACTCTAGCCTGTGCTCTTTTCCCTTTTGAGACAAACCCGAACAAAGTAAATTCTTTTACCCATCCAAAATCAGACAGGTATGCAAAAAAATCCTGCTGGTATAAAAAGGTTGTGATTTCAAAAAGAACTTAAGACCAGAAATAGACATGATCAGCAGTATTCACAACAGATGTTAAAATTCCTCTCCATAATACTTGATGTAACACGAGATATGAAAGTATGGCTGTCAGCATGCTGCTAAATAAACAAACGTATCATTGTTTTCCCCCAAAAACTGAACTTCTGCTTGTGTGACTTTTCGCATAGGTGTCTCCTCACATCCTGGCACACACCCAGTTGCAGGATGTGCACGCTCTGCTGCCTACCTTAAATACGAGCACACAGGCACGCATCAGATTTGGGACTGGGGGCATTTTCCCCAACCCTTAGGGCAACCCTTGTCGTACGCAATAGAAACTTTAGAGGGACCAGGAGAACAGGCTGCTCCCGGTCCGGCAGTCCTAAGGGGAAGAAGGTCCACGCAGTTCCACAGGGCATGCACTGGCGGGGACTTCGCCTCCACAGCTGCTCCTGCAGTGAGACCCGGAAACCTCACCGACGTCACTGGAAGCTACAACAAGCTCTAAAATACGAGTACTAGTGAGTGATATTCTTATTTAGAAACACTCAGTGCTCTTATTTAAACTCACCTACAGAACTGTTAAACACTTTGCAGTGTTTTCTTGATCTGTTCCTTTCTTCTTTTCCTATTTATAAACAAATTAGTCTCTAAAAATATTACTACAAATGATATAAATTCAATAATTACTGTACTTTTAAAACATGTTTAGTATTTTTTCTGCTATATTACAAGTGAAAAAAAAACTGTGCATTAGTGTGTCCCCCTGAATTTCCATAGCCAAAAATGTTGCTAAATTCAACAAAAAACAGGATGTATATTCAGTTTCTCATATTAAATTGCAAATCGTTTATGCATTTAAGAGAAATAATTGTCTTAATTGTTGGAAAAAAGCTATAGAAAAAAATACATTCCCTTAAAATTCTAGTATTAGATTGCTTTGTATCACACACATCATTCACTAACTCCGAAGCTATATGGCAGCAAGATAATACCTTGTGTGTTATCCCTTATCTGTCAGTTGCCTACGGAAAAAATACAACTTAGATATCTCATCTGTTTTCTTGTCACGCACTTTAACAGAAACCTCATTACGAGCTCCTAAAATAAAAGTAACCATCTTATTGAATCACTGACCCAAAACAGTACTCTTAAAACCGTATTCTTCATTTTATATCTAGTCAAGACCTAAATGAAAACAGTTAAGATGATATGATATACAAACTAGTAAGACATTGCTTTAATTATACTGATACCATGTTAAGGACAGACAGAACTTTTTACTGGCTTTTTAGTACTTTCAGAGAATTTGACATAACCTCTCACTACTGTGTTAATGCAGACGTGAGAGGATGCTCTATTAAACTGCCTAAATCAGCTGTATGCGCAACTGCAGGTGTTATTCCTTCCTGCCACCAACTGAGTTATTTTGCATCCTTTAAAACTAGGATGCCACTTCTGGAATTCATATGAGACAAAAGGATAAGCATATTTTGGTTGATCATGGTTTACAGCATTATAAACCATAGCCACAGTTACAGTCCTAGTACCATATTTTCTTCCTGGAAAATGTATTTCATTAAGGTAATTAAGCTGCATTATTTGTTTCGCTATCATTACCATCCTTATTGTATTCTTTGCAGTCTCATATCACACTAGTAATTTTGGACAGGTAGACACCTTCACTAATGTTCCTCTTTTCCCCAGTGATGTTTCTCTTTTTCCCACCAGTGATGACTGAAAAGTGTAACACACTTGCTTTGTATCTTTTCTTGTACTTAAATCTCATTCTTGCACTGAGGAGACATGCGTAGGCACCGTAATGAGGATGATGGTATTTTTTTTCTAACAAACTCCAATTGCGGACTCTCAAGCTATCTAAGAGGAGTAAGTCAACTAAGTGTAAATCTGACTAAGAAACTTCTGCCAGTTGAACACTTATTTCACCACTGTTTATTCCACTTTGAAATCTGCGCAATTTAAAAATTGTAATTCTATTCCCTACTTCTGAATTTCTTCAAGCAAGTCTTGTGGGTGGCCCTCAAGATACATTTTACCAATTTTTCATGCCCATCCCTCGAAATGTGACCCTGCTCCTGTGCTTTTATCTCTCTGACAACTTCACACAGGAAAACATGCAGCCCCTCTGATAGCATGAAATCGGAAACAATAGCCTCTGGAAACAAAAGGGAGTAGGGAGGCAGGATACAGTCCAGGTCCTGGCTGATATTAGGCACAAACAGATGTTCATAGGACCCGATACCCTGAGCAAGCTGAAAGGAAAAGCCTGTAAAAGAAATGGACCTTAAAAACAATGTATTGAAGAGCTTTAAATAAAGGCAAAGGGAAAGCAATATGGCTTTCAATGATAAATCTCAGCAAAGAAAACCAAAGTGGCACCATGAATTTCAATGACGCATTTTTCTTTTTCAATGAACTTACAGCTCATTTTGAAACCTACGAATTGCTCAAATCTCAACTTAGTTTACAAGTCTCCCATATCCATTAAAAGGTTACAATACACACATTTCTCGTTTCTTATAACTAATCACCATAGCTGGGAACACTCAGTGAAGTCCTGAAATATAGGCTAATGCTATTATTTTAAAAGCTGCTTATAGCTCAACAAAGAGGAATATGCTGAAAGAATCTTGATTGGAAAAAATCGTAGACTAGCTGTTGGAACAAATTATGTTCAATCTCCTCTTTTCATGTGCACTATTTAGAACGCAAAAAGCCCCACGTAAAGAATCTATGAAGCGCTGTCCTGAATTGGACCCGGGTTCTGTTTCACAAAAGCCAATACACACCATTTACAAATGAAACAAAGTGCAGAATCACTTCTCTGACTGAAGTTTCTGCTTTTGTGATTAAAACTCTCTTCCTCTTTCTTGAAGAGCCTGCCATCCAAAAGGCCCTGTGCCATGCTCCAATGCACAAAATACATGTATTCATCACGGGAGAAAAAAAAAAACCCTGAAAAATTTGGCACAAAGGCGGGTGCATAGCTTAAGTCCTGTTTAGGATAGCCCTCACTTGAACTCTGCACATTTGCATAGATTTTACCTATTGATTGTCTCTATCAGGAATATAGCGGATAACTAAAAGAAATGCTTCATCAGCTGTTTGTGGTCAGGTGCAGATTTAACTTGTTAATTATTAGCATCAATAAGATACATATGGTAAAGAAATAAAGAAGTGGTATCTTCCTTCACCAGCATGAAAATCTGCAAAAATAGTTTTAATGAAAAGCAGACCTGAGACAGAAGGTATCTAAGTCTGCTTAGGAAGATCCAAGAAACTGCTAGTCGAAACTCAAGCCAAAAGTGACCACGCATTTGTCTAGTCTAATCATACATAGCAGAGACCACTACGTTGCACCAGTTTCCTCCTGAACTGAAGCAAATGGCATCTCTTTTACTAAAACAAATCTTCAGAAAGACATTAACCCTTGATAAGACATGGGGCATTCACCAATTCCTCAGGCAATCGTTCCAAGAAAAGAACCTCTTATTAATCACTCTTGTGGCTAATTTCTCATGTGTGATTTTTCATTTGAAATTGTCTGTTAGCGGCTTCTAAATATGATTTAGACATGAAAGGAACAGGAACATTGCTGTAAACACAGCAGAATGCGGAAACCACAGCCTTCTAACTACAAACTCCTGGGAAATCCTCTCTGAACTACTAGCCAGGGTTGTTCAAGTTAAATTTAATGGAGGTCTAAGGAAACCTTATTCAGCAAACCTGATACTACCTGTGAAAGTAATTCCTCTTCGGCATCCAGATCTGGCCTAGGGTAAAAAAACAGAGTGCCTTACTCTCCTCTCATGTCATATCATGCTTTTTCAATACATGGAGTAAAGATGTTTGATGGATTTCAACATACCAGCTCTGCAGCCACATGTAAAATCAACTTTGAAATTTTAAAAAAATACACCTGAAGATGCATTAATTATATACGCCATGGCATTCCACAGGAGCTGAGGTTGAGCTGTTTGCCTTCAGTGTCTCCTACTGTTCTGACTCCTAATGACTCCTCAGCACTCCTACACATGCAAACATAGCCAAATGCAAAGTTAAACAATGGTATGTTTTCAATGAACTTGTTCTCCTGTATGATCACTTGGTTACCATTTTCATCCAAGTTGTTAATCTCATGACAAAGTGCCTTGTTCAAGCATATTCTGTGATTGCCTTGTATCTTCCAATTTTTTTCTCACTAGCAAGTTTTCCATTAGTTTGCCTGAAATGAATGTCAAGCTAACGAGCTTTCAGCTAACAAGAACCTTACTCAGTGCTTCCCTCCTTTCTTTCCCCTTAACCACAGACACAAATCTATCCCTCTTTTAGCATACTGCCATGTCCCACGTAATCCAATTTGTTCTAAAAGACTGTTCGCTACAGATGCACAATTAAAATTGGCCAGTTCTACTAGTTAAAATCCTCCTCTGTTACTAATAGACTACTACATGCGTCATGATCTTCGTGTGATGCGCATTTTCTGTTTCTTTTGGCATGTAGAGCAGAAATACATACAGAAGACCTCTACTATTTTGAAAACACCATTTTCAGTTTTATTAAGGGTATGAAATAAAAGACATGATTTTTTTGGTCCTACTTTCTAAATGGACACCTGGTCAGATAGAGTAAAATATTGATCCTGCTCTAAATGTCTAAAAGTAATGAATATAGCAAATGACCTCCTGACTAAAGGAAAGAAAAAGAAATGACAGAATAATGAAGGAACAACAAAACTGCTGGAGTGATGATCCAGGAGAAATCCAACACCCTACTGATCAAAAACGTCCTGTTCTGCAGAATGCCCACCTCCTGTCTACAACTCGTTCAGGCACCTCTCTGACTAAATCCCACAAAAGCCTTCCGTTAGCAAACACGCTGTGAGCACGCTTGTGTGCACAGATAGTGCTGCAGTCGCAGCCCCAGTGAAAGTGGACAAAGAGCAGAAGACAAGAGTGCCACCCAACTTCCACTTACTGCTTTAATGGTCAGGACGCATCACCCAGGCACTGGTGGCTCAAAGCCTCCCTGCTTTTTCAAATTATACAGAAATATGTGAAGTTAAAGAGATTTTCAGTACATTCAAGGAAAACATTAACCCTGCATTTCCTACTATCAGATGTGAACAGAGCTCTCAATATTTCACTTGGGTTCAATACTGACATCCTCATGAAATTCAGCACTTGTTAGAATGGCAAAAAATGAAAGACAGAAATGAAAAATAAACCTTGCTGGTTTATTCAACGACATTTACAAGTGGTGCAATACTTGAAAGAGTTATACCTGATAAGCCTTACACATACTGTAAAGAAATTCTCATACCTATGTAGTGGATACTCACTACTCATTATCTAGACTTTTGGACTGTCTTCAGATATTTCAGAGTGAAAAAAACAAAACAGACTAGGGTTTTGAATGGCATTTAAAATTATTTTTTTCTGGATGAATGTTAATACCATAGTATTACTTGTATGTTGCAGTATTGACCTATCCATAACAATTTGATTTCAGAACCGTATCAACTAAGCAACCAGTATGATCTTCACTAATTGTAACATGTTGCACTCCATGAAAAACATCCTTTAACTTCTTGGAACTATACTCAATGTGCAGGAAATTCAGTTGCCAGTATTAAAGCATTTTAAAATTACCATTACAAAAAGACAATAAATTAGCACACAGAGCTGCTCAGCTTAAATACTGTAACGTTACAGGCTTCGATGTAAGTTTTATTTAGTTCTAGGGAAATCATCAAAGGCGGGAACAAAGTTAATGGTAACAGCCTACATACAGCCTTCTATATCTTCCCAGTGCACACTCATGGCTGAAAAAAAGCTGTGCAAGTTATTAGCAAAAAATCAAGTGAAACATCCAACTGTATAGAAATTATATATTTAATTATTAAATAATTAATAATTAATAAATAGCCTTTAATTTCTATAGTCACAGGTTTTCAACTAGAAATGCTGACAGCAAGGGGTTAACACAAGTTATTTGGTAAAGCACATACAATACGCAGTATCAGGCAACTGATTGAGACTTCTGTAGAGCCTAACTACAATAGAATTACAGCCTTAATTTTGTCTATCCCTGCTTTTATTGTTTGTCATTGTTTTTTAGAGTTATTCTGCTGTCAATATTTGAAGAACAGAATCCTGTCTTGATATTGATTTCCTAAAGACTTTGAATCACTGTCTTCATAATGCATATATTTTAAGGCAAGTGCATGCAAAAGGTGGAGGTGAAGCTGCTTATTGAATTAAATCAATACAAGACACCAGACTGGCAATTATCATCTAGTATTCATTTTATGTAATGTAAAATACCCGGTAGACAGAAGAAAAACAAATTTCCATCACTTTGGCAATCTCTAATTTAAATCTCTTGTATACTTTGGACCTTTGGCTTGCTTAAGTTCAGTTGTCCTCACTCAAGCATTTAGCACATGCTTGACTTACTTCAAAGCTGGTAATGACTGGGTTGCATAGTGCCACCTTCTGTGGTACTGCTATGGTGTGCACTGAAGGGCAGGGAAAGCAAGCAGTGGCAGCTACAGTCTGGAGATGTTTCTCCAAGGGGAGTTAAGGGGCTGTGCTGCAGAGAATTCATGACTCGAAAAACCCCAAACAACAGTAAGGGGGAAATATGGGATCCATACAAAAGTCCAACTCTATCCAGGTTAAGTTTGTGCCTTTGCAAGCTTAATGACAGCACTACAGTTACACTGTGTTCAGCACTGAAAATATATAAAGAATTAAAACTGGTTTCATTTTCAGGGAAGCATTAGAATTATATAAATAAAAGTATCTAGCAATAGCATTATTGAAACACGAAGTGATGTCCATAAAGAGTTCATCCAGCATATGCATTTCTTTACTGTCTCTATGGAAGTAAGGTGATCTGAGTGCCACACAGAAGGCTTGCTAGAAGACAGTAAGGACAGGAGTTGTGTAACTAGCAGCAATGGGACTGTAATCAATACCGGACTTTTTGAGGTTGGAGAGCAAACTAACGACCTTTTACTGTCTGAGGGCTATTCACTGGTATCACTCCAGAGCACATGGGTTGGGTATAAGAGGGCTCGACGGTAGATGATGGAAATCTTCCTGCAGCCACTTAGCAGCCTCCCTGCACTTAACCATGTGGGCAGGACTGAGCTCTGTGGCCTCAGTTTGTGTTCATGACCAAGGTCTGTGTGGCAGATGCCCAGAAGCTATGCTGCATTAGGAGCTCAGGAAGACACTTTTCCTCCAGGAAGCCGGTTTTCCCCCTTTTCTGGCAGGAAAGCAGGAGAGGCTGAGGCACATTGTTTTGCGCCACTGAGGTGTGCCAGCCTGCTCAGTCCTGCCCTGAGCGCTGCCTCTGTGCCCATGGGTTGTCCACAGGGATGGGGGAGCATCAGCTCCGCAATGGCATGTGCCAGGAGGGCGAACCCCCACACCCAGGGGCATTACGTACATCTTAAATAAACCCTGGCCCATTCTACAGATTTTATTCCACACTGGAGGAACAGTTTCCAAGGAGCACAAAGAGGCTAACCCTTCATTTACTTTTTCTATGGGACTCCAGAGTGCCATAATGGAGGCTTAACTCAGAATTTGCTCCTAACCAGGATGCCATTTCATGTATACGCTTTTTTTTTAAAACCTCTATTAGAAAGTGCTATTTAACTCTTAGTGCTTATTTATCCCACCAAAACAGCACGTTACAAAAGTGTTTGGTAAGTCAGCCACAAAGAAGTGGTCCTCTAAATACCCAATGGTATGTAAAAAAAACNCGGACTGTAGATTTAAGAGATGTTCTACGCAGTGGAGGATATAGGGAACCTCGATGGCGATGTATTAGCAAGACAAAGGTGATGCCATTTCAAAGACGCAGCACGCACAAGGCGTACTCCTCGTGGTCCTTTAGTCCTTAGGCAGGATTAGTGAGAAGCAGGAGAATGGTCCCAGCATCATCACTTCATCCCCTCGACCTTTTCAGCAGACAGCTGAAACAAATGGCCTTTGGGTAAGGGGAACATTTAAAATAACACTACCCATCTCCTCTCCTATGCCTCAGAGACATAAAACTTAAAATAAAGTGATTTACTACATACCGATTACCTGAACCTAGAGCCGAGACGACATGGGGTATGTTAATGAAGGCTGTACAGATGGGTGAGGAGTCCGTCCTTCAAACCCCATCTTTCCGCAGGACTTAACAGGCACAATCCCTGCTCTGCTTTCCAGATCTAAATTTGCTCCCTGGACAGACGTGATGGCTATCAGTTGGGACAAAACCGTATTTTGGCTGACCAGCGTAGTTTCTGTGACAACCCATCTTCTTTATGTGACACAGATGTTTGAACAGATGGATAGGAGATGGCCCAGGCCACACCTTGGGAGGCGCGGGCCTGGTGCTTGTCCGGGGCGGGCGGGTGCCCGCGCTGCAGGAGGCATTCCCCGCTCGGACGCCTTGCCTGTTGATGACTGACCTCCAGGGCTGTCGCCATCGTTACCCACGCCAGGGAAAGGGCGACGGCCCACCCCTGCACGGAACACGTAAGGTACGGGGACATTACAGACATCAGGCCCTGGAGCCTCGGTCCGCCGCCACGAGCGTACGAGCGTACGGGACGTTTCTCTGCAGGCGACGCGACGCGGCTGCCGCTCGCCTCTCTCAGGCCCTGGGGGGAAGGAGGAGCTGCCTGGGCCCAGCCAGCGCTGCTCCAAGCGCTAGCTCCTTCCACCCTTTTCACAGCTTGGTGCCTGGCTGCACCCACTGGAAAGTGCATTTTAAATAATTTAGCATTCACTGTTCAGATGACTTCCTACATCCTACCCTCCAGCTAAGAAAATCCCTGGTTACGAAGTATCTATATTAGGTTAAAATTATCCATAAAGATCAGAAGGAGTGTAACTGAAAGGGGTGTGGGGTGGGGCACGCCTGCTTCAGAGCCACCTGGGGCTCTTCACAAGTGGCTGGAGCACTTTTAACCTCACCTTGAAACACCCATGTTAGAAAGAATGGCATTTCGAAGTATTAGCCCCTCTTTTCAATTTTTGGTTCACTCACAGGAGGAAAAGAAAATCTCAGAAAGTCTCAACTTTAAAAATACCTGCATTATTGCATAAGTGGCCAGGAACCTTTTCATACTTTAAAAAAAATATATCTTTTTTTTTTTTTTTTTGAGGAGCAACTTAAAAATTTTAACAACTATTATCACAGATTTGAGATTCCTGGGTTGTATATTTTGCTTTGAAATGTTAAATTCTCATCTCGAATTGGGACCTAGAAAAACGTGACATTATGGGAAATCCTATTCTGAGAAAGGTAAAATTGCTGTCTGAATTATCAATATTAACAACGGTAGATTTGTGGATACATCATGTGGATTGGAAAAATCAACATTTCCTTTAATAATGCATAAAATGGTAAAATACAGCAGAGACTTGCATCCAATCCAAATCTTTTCAAAATGACGTTCTCCACAACCACCGTGAGAGTCTTCCTCAGAGATGAACAGAAGCTGCTTGCCTACTTATTACCAGTTTGCTACAGAAACAACACGGAAAGTACCCTGAGGGAGATAACAGTGTGGCAGGCTGCACTTGCTTATTCCAAGTTGCTGAGTAGTTAAGGGTGTGTTTTCTGAACCCTCTTAAAATACTCATGTCCATGCTAATCTGAAATCAAATGGGGACTTTCAAACCAGATCCATTTGCTTGGAAGGTGATCTTAATGCAAAGAGGTCTGAAGAAGCCACAAGAAAGAGAAACAAACTAAAACTAACTCTGCCAAAGAGCTTTACATGTATGCCTACATCACGAGGTTACAAGCCAACATAAAGTGTACGGAACACCTTTATCTCGAGGACTTCATGGCAGAGATCCCAGTAAGAACCAAACTCAGGAGAACCTATATTCTTCTTGCAAGGGGCAATTCAATAACTCACTGATGAGTAAGTATTCAACTGTGGAAAGCCGTTAATCACGTTTTTCATTTCTGTAATTTTTATGCATATCTGAGTGGAATGGAATCAAATAAAAATAATTTCAAAATGGATTTACTGAGTGATAATTACATATTCATAAGCAGGAACATGTTAAAAAAAGGAAAGAAATGGCAGGAGCATGGGCAGGGAAATGAGGGCTACAAAGTACACTGAAGTTAGCGGGAGTTTGCTGTGCTAATGGAATTTTGTTCAATTACTAAATACAGTTGAAAAATTTAGTCTGGAAAGAGACTTTGTTCTGGTATGTGTGGTGGTTTTTTTTTAAACCTAAATCGAAGGATTTCTTTGACTAAAGACTATACATTTAATTTACTCTTTCTCAAGCCATTTGGTTTATTTCCATTAAACATTACTAATATCTTGTTTTATTTAAGGCAACTTCACCCAGATTTTGAAAAGCAAAAATAAATGAAGTTTGTAACAGGTTAAAAAGTTGAAAAACTTAAGATACTCTATCCCTGAGTGTTACTGCAGATAACATTAGCATCTTTTTGTCATATACTATACTATCAAGGCGTGATGGGGTCCTGAGGCCATTAGTCACTGATAAAGCAGTAATGCCTAAACTACTTACCAGTGGAGTCAATAAATACCTTTTTTACTCTAAAACTCTGAAGGAAAGCTCTTCCTCTCCACTAGAAAAGCAGGACATCGAGTATGAGTTTCCAGTGGAGCTGAACAAAGCAGAGCAGCCTTCGAGCCACTGCAAGAGCACAGAGCAGCATTGTGGTATGATGATGGATGCGGAACGATGCTGTGTCTTGCAGCTCACACACAAACCAGTCTGTCCTGTGGGAAGATGCTGCATTAACTGTGCCTCTATGAAAGGAGATGCAGTAGCTGTCTTCTACTCAGAAAGCTCTTGTACCGTTGCTACATGCAAAAAGCCAAGCCATACGAATCTGAAGATTTTTATCTGTCACTACACAAGTGTAGATAAGGGGCCTTAACTATAAAGGAAACAGAAGTGATCAAGATTTGAATTACATGCCCAGCGATTTAATGCAATAGCAAACTAGTACCTCTAACACACAGGTGTTTGCTGCCTGACTCAAATGAATGGCCTAGCACAAATAAGCTGTATATATTTGAGGCACTGCAATTTGTCCATTCTCCAGAAGTACTACTCCATTTATATCACCAGTGGTAAGGAGGTGGCATTGCAAACTTTCTAGTAATGATAGGGTTTTTCTTCCGCCAGCACTAAATGTGTGTCCACATCTACATAAACATAAGGTTTTTCTTTTTTCACAAAATACCGATTTTGGTTCCTTAGTATACTTTTCACCTACTTTTGAAAATGACTGTTTTCAGGTAAAAACCTGTTAAGCACATTTTTAAAACGTTTTAACACAGCTGCACACGTACCCAGAGATTTTGTGTATTCAGTTCATCAACTCTTACTGTATTTCTAACTCCAACTCAAGAACAAAACTTGGCATTGCAACAGGAGTTCCTGTGTATAGTATAGAGGCAGATATGATACTGTTCCTTGATTTTCAGATAGATACTGAATTCCTTTATCTCAATTTTGTTTTTGATAAGCAAGCAAAATATCATTCTATAGTACATGGTGTATTTTTGAAAAGAATCCTAGGCTCCCACTTATGATAATGAAAACACATATACCTATGTTTTTGATATACTGCTGCAAATATGCAGAGTACAAGCTTTTTTCCCCCCCTCTTCTTTTATTTTATACCATCAATTGGTGCCTTTCAAACACTAGTGCGTAATTTGTCCATAGATGTTAACATTTTGTATCATGGTAACAATCAGGAATAAACCAAAATGCAAAACGGACGCCTTTTTTTCCAGGTAAATCTGTTTCTCCTAAAATGATATAATTCTTAGATGGAAAAAAAGATATTTTATAGAATCTATCCAGGTGATATTTTGCCTCAGTTGAGTTAATGAGTTTTTATATTAGATATAAGCAGAAAAAAAAGAATAGGTGGCTTTAGTTAAATACTTATTACAGACTTTCACAATGCATTACAACACTCCATGTAATTATTCAAATTACACCTGCTTTTATAAAAATAATTTTCAAGCCAGGGTATTATTAATGGTTAGTTATATGTGTGCTTTTCTGGCTACAGTCCCTGCAATATGATGAGCCCTCTTGCCGTGACTTAAAACAATTGATTGCTAACACTTAAAGATAAGCATGCAATGAAGTGCTTCCTGTATTCTGACTCAAATGCTCCATGTGTTACAGGTGCAAGACCCTGGGCACTGTCAAAAGGTTTAGCAAACAAATCACAGGATCTGTTTCTTAATGAGTACGTCATCAAGCAGAAATTAACCTGCAACCCTGTCAGACAGATGAGCATTGTTAAACGTTCGACGGTTACAATGGATACCTGGGATCTGGCATTAGTATCTTATTAGCTGTAAAGCCATTGTCAAGACAATTTTTCTATGTGCATTTGAATAAAGTCTCAGCCTCTCGACCGAGCCAACTCCAGGAAAGCTGCGAGGTCTCTCTTCTGATAATTTTGGCTGCTTTGTCAGGAGCACTACTTGTGCTAACAGGTGTCCACAAGCCCTTAATGAAAGGTGCATGCTCTCCAGGAGCTTTCTTCTTCCCCCTCCACCTCTCCCCTGACGTTTAGTGTATAGGACTGGAGCCATTCAGAAATGGAGTTTGTCCTCAGAAGCCTCCACATCCTGAAAGCTGGCCCGCAGGTCGGTAGGTATAGCCCTGGCAGCGACTGGCCACCAGTGAGAAGAGGAGGGATTCAG
Source organism: Scopus umbretta (assembly GCA_013400535.1). NCBI lineage: Eukaryota > Metazoa > Chordata > Aves > Pelecaniformes > Scopidae > Scopus > Scopus umbretta. Next base: position 19,441 of record VZTL01055764.1, on the reverse strand, counting down.
GCCCCCCCGGCGCGGCCCATCGCCACCCACCGCTGTCAGCTAGGTGATGAATGGCAGGTGGGCAGCAGCCCGCTCCGGCCGGGCTGTGTGGAGACAGGCGCTGCTGGTACTGCTGTCACCCGCCGTCAGCCGCTGCCAGCTGAGCTTCCCAGCTGCCAGTTGCTGCCACGCAAGGCATAAAACATACACTCCGAACAATCGCAGCAGCAGAGCCGAGCTTATAGACCGCATTATTAATTAGTTTAATGACGCTCAGCCCTATTAGAAAGCACAAGATAATTGTATTTGTGTACGTTTTAATTATGGCCCAAGGAGTGCCAAATTTGATCAACGTATCATCTTTTCTGTTCTGCTCTGTAACCGTGTTTGTATTAATTTGCATCTGAAACAGGAGGAGCTGCTAAGCCCTACTGGGAATAGAGTTCCTTTTAGTTTTTAAACAGTGTCATCTTTCACATCGTGATGCTGTGCAAGACCTCTGCCTGCTGATAACAGTGTCATCTTTTCCTGTAGCCACAAATTAGAAGCAAGTTTACGACCACATGCTACTAGACCCTCCAGGGCCCCAGAAGAGGCAGCCAGAGAACAATTAATTCACTCATCTCTCCCCTTATCCATGATGGAAGTAGAAACAATTGCATCATTTAATTTACTACTGCAACGAGGATATGGCTCATTGGTCCCTCGTTGTTTTGAAGATGAATTTAATTAACCTCCTATGAATCTTGCCAATAAGTGTGGCAGCATCAGTATGGAACGGAAGATGTCAAAGAATCAGCTGCAGAGACAGGTAGTCAGTATTTCTCAAGCTAGCTCTGCTGAGAGGACGTACGGCTACAGAGTTTTGTCCCCAGCAGAAAGCTTAGGAACATATTGAGTTAATACACTACTGACTTACCTCTGGGAAGCTGAGCTCAGGTTTGACTTAGACTACTGAGAAAAAGAGAGGTAATTGAATAATTCCTAATAGCCACATAGATCTTTAATGCAGAAGCCATTTGCAATCACTGGAAAATAAATAATTGCAATTAACTACACTGTTAAGTAAATATACAGTCCCTTGGGGAAGCAATCTGCTTGCTTTTATAAGTCTGGCTACAATATGAAACTCATCACAATGTCTATGAGAGTAATTTATAATGAACATTTAGCAGGTGCCTCAGATGGGTTGCTGCAATTTACATTCATTAATAAAAATGTCCTTATTAGACCTGAACTTTTATGCATTTTAATTTAATAAATCCTTATTACATTTTTATTTTACACAGGACTTTGTTTCCAACATTTCCTAGAATCAGTTTAGCTTGTAATGGAAGTTAAAATCCTTATGAGACAAAGTTATTTACAATGAACTATTTGGGAAGATAAAACCAATCCAGGATCTTACATGCATTCCTAACTGGAATGAAAACATGATCTGATATGCAGGTTTATCTCACAAATAAAGCAATGTCATTTTTCTTTTATAAGGATGGTTTAATATAACTTCACTGAAGCAAGAAGGGAACCCTACTACAGTTTTAAACTGCCAGCCACTATGGAGCAAAAGAACACATTAATTGAAGAACATGAGAAAGAAAAAAAACAATTCCTTCCATACGTGTGAGAAAAGGGCTCTTCTGCATGACTTGTAGCACTAAATTAGAAGCTTTCCTTCTGAACTATTTAAAGACTTCATAGGACATAAAGAGGTTTCGATAGTCCCGGTTCAGTCAACATTTAGTCAAGCTTTAATTAGTTTGCTACTTTTGTAAGAAGGGGTCTGCTTGCAGTAGCATTTGCATACCCGTGCTTCTTTATTTTGTCCTGCTGTAAAAGCTACAGAAGAGGGTCTGTTCTTTTCTCACTTACCACAATTAACTACTCTTCAATGCAGCAATCAGCCAAAAGACACATACCTCACCTCAGAAATATCTAAAGAGTTTTTTTTTTTTGTCTGCGAGTCAGATTTTGAGTGGCTTAAGGGCATAATTGCCATGTTAAAACATTGTGGGTGAAATGGCACTTTTGTTGATCTATAGAGATGCATTTATCAGCTTCAGTTCTTGCAGAACAGGAAAGATAGAAGATTAGACTTAGAAACATTGATGTAAGCCTAGAATAGGTAGAAACAGGTTTCGTAGCTGTTGACAGTTTTCACTGCATCAGTATTTCCAACCCTTCCAACCACATTCAACAGCTTATGGCTACAGAGCAATAAGGTTTGAGATCAGCCTCCAAACATGCACAAATCACCTGAAAATGTGTGTTTATTGCTATGTATACATTTGGTATCTACTCTGGCACCACACAATAACACTATGAAATGTGTATAAGACATGAGTTTCATCTCTTGCAGATTTTGCATCTCTAAGGAGAATAAAATAATCTAATTATATGCCCAAACACCAAAGACTGGCACATATGAGTTTAAGTTACACTTCATAATCCAAACTGTTAGTAACTTCACATCAGCAATTTTTGACCACATTCTTTCTCATATTCTTATTTAGAAAAAAGATTACTTCCCCATATACTTTTTCTTTCTTGTTTTAAGACCTAATTTCACTATTTGTTAAATAAGAACAGGAGAAGAGAAGAGTTGTAAATGTTTCTATTCTCCATATGCCAACACGCAAATGGAGAGATGGGGTGGAGATGTCGAACTGGGTGCAAAACCTTTGGAGGGATGGAGAGAAAGGGAATGAGCGAGCTAGAGAAGACTGGGAGCACACACCCACAGGTAAGATAAATTGTCTTGAAGAGAAACAAAAGGTATTTTTCCATGGTCCCAAAGGCAGAATCCAGATACCAGTTCAGGACTGGGATAATACAGCACCCCAGGTACACAGTAATAGTTGAGAGCTGAGACAGGGAATCCTTACCCAGGCAGTTAATCCAACACTCAGATGTTTGAAGGCTCTTGCCCTTATTAGTGGTGAGCTCACTGCCACATCTGATCCAGTTGCCAGAAGATTCCTTCCTTCTTCAACTACTGCCACTCCATGTCATTTCTCAAGCCTGTCATGCACTAAGGTGCTTGGGATGTCATCTGTTCACCTTCTTTCTTAAAACATACTTCTGCTTTCTGTTAGCAATTTCCCATTTCTTGTTTGAGCCAAGACTTCTGCAATTTCAGCACCAAATCATTATGCAAATATTAATTTTCTCATTCTGTTCCACGTGCAGAAGGAGAAATCAGAATTAAAGCAGTGAAAAGAAAGACTGCCACCTTTTTCATATTCTGAGGCTAAGGATTTTTTTTGGTAAAAGGGGCTTCTTCATGCCTTAAAATGGTTTTACTGATGCCTAGCACCAGACAGCTGTGATGCCAATTACATACTTGAGACTTCTACTCATTTTACCGGTGAGAAAGGATCCAACTGAAAAGTCTTCAGCAGTCTCAGCTGTTCATATAAACCAGATGTGCAGCTACTACGGTGTGTAGGTTGATACCCTGCTATGCAGAAATTATCTGGTACATGAACAACATGCTGGGCTGCAGGAGGAGCTGTCAGAAGCTCTGGTGAGGGCATAAGCACTGGTGAGCCCACACCTGGAGTACTGGGTCCAGTTCTGTGCTCTCCTTAGTACAAGAGAGACATGGACATATTGGAAAGAGTCCAGAGCAAGACCATAAAGATGACGAAAGGACTGGAGCATCTTTCATATGAGGAGGGGCTGAGAGATCTGGGACTGTTCAGCCTGGAGAAGGCTCTGAGGGGATCTTACTCATATATATAAGCACGTGATGGGAGAGAAAGGAGAAGACAGAGCCAGGCCTTTTTCAGTGGTGCCCAGTGACAGGACAAGAGCCAATATAGGCTCAAAGAGAAATGCAGGAGGTTCCCTCTGAGCATGAGAAAACACTCTTCTACTCTGAGGACGACCAAGCACTGGCACAGGTTGCCCAGAGGTTGTGGAGTCTCTAGCTTTAGGGATATTCTAAACTGAACTGGACACGGTCCAGTACAACCTGACCTAGGTGACCCTATTTGAGCCGGGGGTTGGACTAGATCTCAAGAAGCTCCTTCCAAACTAAATGACCTGTATTCTATGACTAGGTCTGTTTGAAGATCCAGTCTGTTTGAAGATGCAAGTAAGGTATGGACCAGCATCAGCAGACAGGTTCATAGTCTAGTTAGAAGAATAAAACCAACTTAGTCATTTCCAACCATAGTTCACGACCCATGAACCTGAAAGAGCACATGTCCTAAGCACACCTTTCCAATACATATTCTTTTCTATTTCTGAAAATGCCTTCTAGTTCCCCCTTTACAGATCTGAAACATCAGCTATTTTGTAAATGCTGCAGCCAACATAGTCCCTGTGTAATCTCTGCAATCATTAATGTTATATTTTCCTTTAGCAGTGTTTCTCTGCAAGTGCGTTACTATGCTGAAATGGTTTCAAAGAACACAATTTGCATAATCCCTGCTTTAAACATTTTCCAATTTAATCATTTTCCAATTGTAACCACATTTTCTGCCGTACTAAATGGAATGGTGTTTGTGGTCACAAAACCAAATATTGCCAGATTATTTTGAATCACTGAAGTAGATTATGTTAATAAGAAAACAAACATGAAATTTGTAGCTATGGAAACTATAAAATGCTTAAAATAGTAAGTGTCACTATGATATGGGTTTACTAAAGAAAAATGTTTCTAATCTTTTTTTTAATTTATGAAATTACTGAGGAAAATATACAGTCTAAAAGAAATGTCACATACAAAGTTTGTTTTCTGAAAATACTCTTAAAATAAACTGTGTTAAAGAGAATAATATTAAAAGATACGGAACATGATTTAAAAATACTTTAGAGCTTCAGATGCCATGTTATGCTGTCTAGAGCTACTGTCATACAGCAGATGGTTCACTTATCCTGCACAGAGGAATTCTGCAGGACCTACAAGAGCTTACCACTTGGCTATGAATTAAATGGATGCAGCTGAGATCTTAAAGGTATACATATAGGCATCTGCATGTCATCACTGCCTAGAAAAGATAACAATGTCTAGTTTGGTTTTGGATAAGGAGGCAGAATTGCGTACGCCCATGACTATATACACTTACCTCTTTCTGCTATATCAGTATTTTTAATACATTCAAACATTACTAATTCTCCTGAATGCTCGCTTGTCAAAGCAAAAAAAAAGTGAGATTCAAAGCATCTTCTGCAAATAATACTTAGTTGAAAAACACACACACATGTATTTGCATCTAACAAGACAGCCAGGTGATTAGTGATGACACCAATATTGCAAGAAGACAGCAAGACCCTCATCCTGTCAGATGACGTGTTTTTGTTCAGGGAAGCACACCTATAAAGATGAGAAGTCTCCACATTCATAACAGAGTCTCCACATCCACCCACAGCCTAACCACCTCCCTGAGAATCACGTTTCCAAATCAGTGCTAATTGCCTAATTAGCTATTAATCTTTTTCATGACAATTACTAATGTGTCATTTGTTGGCTGGAGTTTGCAATGATCCTAGTTACTGCACAAAACACAGGACTCCATAATGAAGCAAGTTCAACTTAAAATATTTCTTCAGATTTGAGTAACATCTAAATCAATTACTTAGACATAAAAAGCTGTTCATCAGCTTTTTTTTTGATGTTTGTTCGAAAGAGAGAGAGAGATGTCTTACAGGAGGAGGTCTATGTTTTGTAGACAAACACATCATAGCAGTAACAGGGAGTGCTCCTTGAACTTTTGCTGGCACAAGGACACCTGATAAAAAGATATGATGCCACCACTGCCTTTCTGAAAATGAAAGACCACATTGTGCCAAGACTGTACGACCAAATGAAAATGATGTGATTCACTGTGGCATCAGCGATACAATAAGAGCTAAATGTCACGCTAGAATGAAGTCGTTCCTATTTTACTAGATAATGTAAAGTCAAATGGTCAGAGGTGGCAGAAAGGCACAATGCAAGTGAATGATGGAGCTAGACATGCAACTTCTTTATGAGTAATTATTACCTTTTAAAAAACATTTAATCAGCAATTCCAGTTATGGCTTATCAAATGGCTGCTTGGCAGAAGTCTAGAAAGGAAATATGTTGGTTGAATGTAACCCATTAAGTAGACAAGGTAGGCGTACAAGCACGAATTTCTAGTTTTAAGATGAGGACTTTGCTTCTTATTCCGCAGACAGAGCTTGAAAGTTTTTTGTAGGCTACAATGACTGGAATCCCAAAACAGCATTTCTGCTGCTACCTTTATAAATGTTCATATATGATACACTTTATCCCTCTCCAGCTTACCAAGTTACTATCAACCCTAAAAAAAAATGTCCTTTAGTGAGGGAAAAATGAAAACCGTTTTTTTCTGGATACCAGTGAAGGTTATGGTTGACCTTGAGCAAACGGGTTTTATATTAATATGACTTTCTCCTAAAGACCTACGGTTTGCATACTGAACTTTATATTCCTGAGTTGCAATTCTTGGAATTGCGGAGCACACAATTATCCTCCTTCTTTTCTTGGAATTAAAAGGAACTTTTAAGAGACATTTGAATCAACAGTCTCAGCCAGAAACAGGTTTTTATTCCAAAACAGTCAAAATAAGCCCAGTTTATTAAGCCTGATGGTACTTTCCTAAGATGGACAAATAGGATGAGGAAGATTTATAGGTCAGAGTTTCAGTGCATAACTCATTTTTTAAAAAAACATGAAAATACAGTAATTGTCAAAGATTAATATAGAGTGTTACTACGGCCAGCTGACAGCAACAATACTCTTCCTTGGTCTGGACTCGCTAACACTTGAACGGTGATTTAAATAAAGACTGGTAAACTGACTCACTGAGACAGAAGGAACAGAAGGAGAAGTATTTCTACCAATGATCACAGCCGAAGCTGTGAGCTGCGATGATCTGGGCTGGTGCAGGGAAGCAGTGAGAGGAGGCAGCTCCTGACTGATGCACCGCACCAACGACCAAGTTCCAGCAAAGTGCTTGCGCCAATGAGAACGGGAACTCTCTCTTTTTTAAAAACATCTGCTCTCACAAACGAAGGGGAAAGGGCACCTCTGCATGTTAAAGACACAAAATGACAGCCCGCGCAGGATGCCGGTGCGTAGGCAGCCCTACGAATTTACTGACGGGGTCATGACCCTCCCACTTGCACTGCCATAGATCCATATGAATGAGGAGGCAAGAAGAGATTTATGGGACCAGTTCTGCTTCCACATTTACACTAGCAAGGCTCTGTAGAGCTTTTATTTAATATTAGATGCTAATAACTTGTTTCAATTTAAAAAAAATAAATGTATGTATAAAATGGTAAAAGTGGAGACTAGAATGGCCTCAGACCTATCACAGCATGAAACCCTGTGTGGTCTACAGCAGTCACAGCAGGTGATAAGCTGCTTGCTCTCAGGGACTGACAGACGAGAATTCACCTACTTCTTCCATGCATCCACTCACAGTAACTTCATTTCTTTAATTTCTTGTATCAAAGAAACCGTCCTCCTCGGTTCTATACAATAAACCCCCTCATTTATCTCTCCACAAACTTCAGTCCCTTCTTACCTTTAATACGCTTCAGAGGTTTTAGTATCCTAGTTTTATTAAGTTGACAGCCAACTAGTCTTGTTTAATTTCAGAACCTCCAAGAATTTACCCTATTACATTTTTTGAAGAACCAAAGCACTAACTCATAATAATTTTTAAATTTCTGGAATATTCTTCAACTTCAGCCTGCAGTATACCTCACTGCTGCTGCAGATTTCTTTAAAGTCACCTCACCAAATCTCCTTTCAATTCAATTTTAGAAGATTATTTTTCCAGAAATAGAAAAAATACCTTTGTCACACACACTACTATAAATTAGCAATGTATTTCTGATAACCACAACGATTACAGTGACCTGTCTGTATCTTTAAAACACAGGGAGAGCAGAACTTCTGGAAAAATTATAGAAGAACCATCTTCTACACAAAGAAACATCACAAATTCATGTTTCTGTGAAATGCTGTAACAATACCCGTATCAGAGACATTGCAGAGAAGGTGATACATACTAGAATTCATAGTCAAACTAATATAAAAGCTTATAGTAATTTTGTATATGTTGTAAACACTTCCATAACATGCTGGGAATAGATATGCTGGAAGATACCTGGAAGGAGTGGGCAAATAATTAGAATGCTGTACCAGCCAAAAAATCTAGCATTTAAAAAAAACTTCTGTAGGCAAATCTTGGAATTTAAACAGCAGCAAAATACTCAGCCAACTCTGCACATGTAGGATTAACTGAATTTAGCTGACCACCAGAAAAAAATTAGGGTCTTAGAGCATACCTTAAAACATCAAAACGTGAGGAAACGTAAATCTTTCTTTTGTATGTATTGCCTTACTAAATACATTTCCTCCTCCCAAGGTTTATTTTTGGATACGTCTAGCATGAAGGATGATGAACTGAAGATGTTTAGCATTAAATTAATGCAATGCCAGCAAGACACATCACAAGCAGCAGTGTAAAACCGTCTGTAATTTGCTGGCCTGAATGGGTCTACAACGGATCTTCAAAAAGGTGGTGCCTTCTAAAAGGCTAGACTGCCAGCAGAAGATTTTCTGGATGTTTTACAATAACAAAGTAGTGGCGTTTATCTCCCTTACGGAGAGGGACTGACCTCACAGCTCAGCTACGCAGACCCAGATGGATGTGTCAGGATCAGGCCCCCGATGATGCCACCAGAGCAGATCAGGAACTAATTCAGCATACGCGTTAGGAAGATTCACTCATGCTACCTCAGCAATAGCACTTCACCATTACCAATTTGCTTAGCCCAGAGGCATATTGTTCAGGAGGAAAGGCATCTCCCACCACAGCCAGGTAGGTGTTCATAAGCTAAATGCAGCAGACAGACCACAGCATTCCCCATCTCTTGCAGCTTGCTGTCTGCACCCACCCAGGAAAACCTGACAGAAAACTCTCTGAGTAATTTAAAACACACATTGACAGGAGCAAGTAAAGTCAGAATGACAGACCCAGAACAGGGTCCCCTAAAACTTGCCCTGAGGCAGAGGCCCTGCGATGAGCTCAGCCGGGGCCAGGGCTGGCAGCCCAGCTCTCCTCGGTGGTCCTGCATCCCCGCGCTGGCAGCCCGCTGCGCCTCCTGGGCAAGCACAGCTGGGGCAGCTGGCGTTAACGGGATCACGAGCAAAAACCTGCACCTAACGCACCTGAACTGTGACAAAGCAGATACCAGTTGAGACACCCCTGGACTGAGCCATTGATTAGGCGTGCGGGTAACGAAGTAATGAGGCAATGTTTGTTCTTCAGACGGTTGATGCAGTGAGCCGGAGTGGTGATTTGTCAAAGATTTAGCTACAAGACAAACTTCTGAGCATTATTACTGCAGCAATACTGAAACTTCATAATTAACACTTAGTAGCATTTACACTTCCGTATGTTTATTTTCAGGTAAACAGTGTCTGGGGGCTTTAGCCTGTCCCAAGGAGAGGGTGGCATCAAGCACACCTTACGAGGACTTGCAGCCAAAGCCAAGATGGGGCGTCAGTGGCCAAGACCTGTCAAAGGGACCCCGATGTCCTCAATGCCTGGCACACGCCCAAGCACACAAATGTCCCAGACTTCAGGAAAAAAACCTGTGGTTCCAGGTCCTCTCATGCTCCCTGTAGTTTGAATCACACATTGGCCCACAAATACTAGGCTAAAACCGAACCTTATCACTATGCTTTAAATGGATGAGCTGTAGGTATTTCTCTGAACATCACCATGCCGAGCTACAACTTATGCTCAAACTGTAATTCAAATCTACTTATAAAACAATTGCATTTGCTATGCTTGTTATGCTACAGGCGTCCTGTTTCTTTCTTGCCAGTTTATCCCTCTGGACAATGCACTTGTTAATGCACACATGGATCTCAGAATTGCCAGAAGCCTTTACCTGTTTTATTGATCCCCCCCTGGATTACTCCAACAACAGTAAAGCAGATTTTCCTAGCAAGGAAATCAATATGACTTTAAATTAAGGTTCCTATAAAATGTTTAATAAATTATATATTAATGATTTATTGTCTATTAATTATGAATTAATAAGCACAACATTTTTGGCATCTGATTTAGCACAATGCACTTCAGTGTCTGGACTCCACATTTGAAACAGCTCTCAGATTCTCCCTTTCAATGGCTTAATTGAGAAATCCTTTAGAAATATACTTTAGTCTTTGTGTTTGGTATAAGGACAGTCTACATTTCCACAACACATGTATTGCTTGTAGCATCTCAGTGTCTAAGTGTTCAGCACATTGTGGTCTCAAGAGGGAATTCAAAAGGTCAGCAAGAAAAACAGAGATAAATCTAGTAATATATACAAAGATGACAGGTCAATGGATTAACCCTAAAAATTCCCGGTATTAAATATACTGCTGAATAGTTAAAAGAATGGTTACTATCAGTTTGCATAGGCACATGTTTAAAATGCCAGAAGGAACCAGGGTATTTTTTTGGAGTGTGAGGTTCCTACAGGAGCACCGGCTAACACTCTGGCCGGCACTGCGCGTTAGATAAGCTATCACCTTGGGCCGTTTTTGTTCCTGTTCTGCCACTGCCAGCTGTGCATGGCCTTGGTCAAGGCACTCTGCCCTCTGCCAGCTCTGTAAAAATGGCACAGTTGAGAAACACCATTTATAAACTAGTTTATGAAGTGATTTGGGACTGGATCTTATATATAATCAAACCATTAGGTCCTACCTAGAACAATTCCTGCTAGAGGTGGCCTGTAACTCTGCCCTTCCAAATGATACTTTAGAAACTGATCTGTCTCCTAGGAGCCTAGACTTTATTGTCAAAAGAGCACTATATAGCACCATATGCTTACTATTGATTCATTTGTTACTGTTCCGGTGTTAAGATCCTGTCAAAGACACACTGCCTGTACTACCACTTCTGTGCAGTAAACTGCATGAGACAAGTATTTCTTAAATCTTCTGGATCTTCTGACATACTGGTTTATAAACTGTACCAAATGCACAAGTCTACCAAACAAACTTAGTATGACTTTAACTCTGCATATGTAAATTACAAGCCGAAGTTTCCAGATAATTTTTAATTATGTTTAATTAATGTTGTGAAGTAGCTGGGTGAAGTTCTGGTTAATGGGGTATGCTGTTTCTCAAAAAAAACAACAGAAAAATATGTATTATTCTAATGCTTTTTACACTCACACATGCATGCACCTTATCTAGGAAGAACAGGTAAATGAATTTGATTCATCTTCAAATTACACCTTGTGTGCTCATTTGCAACAACATTAATTGACCCTGGTAAAGCATTCATAAGACAAAAAGTACTGTTGTTAGGACAAAGAATCACCTGTACTCCTACTACCTGTTGTGCAGTTCACTCAGCATGCATCATCTGTGGTTAATGACATTATTTTGTTAGAAGTGGATCACTTTGAAGCTCACAGATATAAATGTAGGAATCTTAACCTGTTGGTAATAAAGGAAGCATTCTCTGCAGTTTCAGTCCTGCAGACTGCTAGGCAGTTAGGAAGTTAGGAAAAACTTATAGTGCCCTTCATCAATACTGGGTGTAGGAGATAATTCTGCTGCAGCATGATTGATAGAGGTGTTCTCAGACAGGAGCATTCTCAATAATACTATTGCACCACTAGTAAATAAAAAACACAGGCATAATATTTCAAAAACAAGTAATCTATAAACATTAATGATAAGTATGGTAACCACAGTGTAGCAGAGCAGGATTTAGTCCTTAACATATGCAGTATGAGCTGCGTATTCTGAATCAGAGACATGAATTTCATTTCAGTTATGCTTTAAGTTTGTTGGTTAAATGATTGCAATGTATAAAGGATTCCAGGAAGGAAGTTATTAGCTACGTACACAGTGCTGTAATGTCAAACTCCTGCTTTTCAACAGATGAAGGGCCAATCATCACATAAGGAAGGAGAACTGCTCTGCACCTGTATGACGGGTAGCCAGCCTTTGACACACACTTCCCACTGTTTGATTTTACAAAATAAAAGCTTTTGGTTTAGAAGATACATGCCTACCCTCAAGGACACTAAAAAGACACTACAGTATCTCTGAGAATTAAAGTGGGAAAACCATGAGATTAAATTGGTTTCCAACCTGGATATTATTTCTGACCCCATGTTACCTGGAGCTGATCTTTAGCAGTAAAGTCAAGGTAATCTCAACTTACGATGAAAAAGGTTCACTGCATTCTTTTTGGCTTTGTACAAATCTTCCAGTCACCCTTCCACACTGAGATGCTACTGTCACAAAGGTTTGCACAAATATCTGCTTGTATTTTTGAAGTGTGGAGTTCTATCACAGACATTTAGGAAATGTCTGTCTTTCCACACCCTCCCCAAGTAGAAATATAAACCAGCACTTACTCCACTTGCAGTAAATGACTGTGAGATTCACTGTGAGCTATAAACATACGGCAGAAGTCGCAAACCTACAACAGAAATGTGGTATCCTGTGCTGAAGCCCAAAGAGATTTCAATGAAGGAATCTGCATGCCTGCCAAAGGAAGAGACTCCTGCATGCCTTGTGAAGATTCCAGGTCTCATCTTAGACAGGTACCCACATTTTCTCCTTTCTATACACAGGACCACGAACAGATGGCATGGACTCTGCAGTCCACGGGCATCTACAGCTGATACTCACTTTACACACTACTGCTGAAAAGAAATGCAGCATGTCAGCTGTGTTTTTCTTAATTGCTTCAGCAGATTCACAACAGTGATTTTCAGTTATCTCTCAGATGTTCCTGTTAAAAGTCGTCTTAGCCAAGTCTGATGTCAATATTAAGATTAGTTGGTTAAGTCACTTTTAGCTCTTCCACAGAAAAAAGTATTTGAGAAATAAAACCTGGTAGGGTCTACAACAGAAGAAAAATAGAAGTCCTACCTCTACTACTGCTTTGGCATCCAGTCTAAAGTTGAAATCTCCAAAGACAAAATACGAAACTTTCTCAAACCGCTGATCTATAATTCTGGAAAACAAAACAAAACAAAACAAACCTTTCATTCAGCTTTACATATATGCAAGGATGCACAAATACACATCTTCTCTTCTAAGCAAGATCTCAGAAATAATTATTGGAATGATCAAAACTATGCTTATACTGGAACAATATACGAACCATATTTTTGGGCTGATTTTCCTTGCTTAGGCAATTCTACCTCCAATTCCTGTAAAATAATGCATTTGATTTCCCCTGTCTGGCTGAAAGAGCAATTTGAAGGAAAGCAAGTTTGCAGCAGTTAGTACAAATAATGCAGAACCAGCATTTGGGCATCACAGAAATCTTGAGGGCATCATGCAGGTACTCCACACCTTTGAAAGTTTAAGTAGATGGCTTTGGGCCGGGCAGCTAAGAATTATGAACCCCAAATTAGTGGCAAGCTCAGAAAATGTCTACCTTTGAGTTTACTTATCTGTAAGAGTGTGATCATAACGTTTACCAGTGTTTGTTAGTACTCTAAGAACTATATGAAAAGTGACATGTTAGGGCTAAACATTAATCACCGCAGCTGTTAGACTCCTCTGCGAGGTTTTTGCTTAGTTATAATTCTCTGAAAAACAGTTCTCTTTTTTGTTCAAAGATGATTTTTACTGAGGTTGTAGCTAACGCCTAAAAGGTGATCTTTTCAGATGTAAAGACTGACTTCTTTCTCAAGCCTTTGCTCAGTACTAAACAGGGAGATAAGGCGTTACTGGTCATGTTTCAAATCTTGTATAATTAAAAATTGTTATTATGTTATTAGCGTATCTATTACCAACAGCAATTGTCTGGTACTCCTAACAATGTGCAATTTTACATGCTTCCAGAGATCTTTGCATTTGGAAATCCACTGATTCATGCTTAATTTCAAAACAGGAATCAAGACAATTAATTTCCTATCAGTAGCTGAGGAAGGTATGAAATACCTGAAATGCGATTGCTACAGCTACAAATAATATACCCAGACAAAACACACAAAAACCTGCAATGGTATACTAGATGTACAATATACAAGAAATAAGGAACAAATGCAAGGCAATACACTATGTACATTCTGGGAATATGTGAATGCACAAGCGTTACGATGCCAGAAACCCCACCTGAGCCAGAGGCAGGGACCCACATAGATAGGTAAAGGATTAAAAAGTAATGCACAGTAAGTAGGCTTCCTGGAACAATGCTGCCCAGCAAGGAGGCATTCATTTCAAATGGCTTTGAAAGTTTTAATACACTACATCCGTTTAGACTTTTCAAAGCTATAAAGACACAACGTTGGATTTGCAGTGAGATACCACTTCTCCTCTTAAAAACATCTCACATTTTTAGTCAACAGTAATCTATTACATAAGGAATATTATTCTATTGAAAAATTAATGTGCATTGGACCTAAGGCAGTGATCATCTGAAGCAAAATCTCTTGCAAAGACTTATCCTTTTCTGGTATGAAAATCTCCAAATCCTCCATTCAGCTGACAAATTATTGCAGGTACTGTTAATAAATACTGTCTACTGTCAGCTCCCAGCAAGCACTGAGAAAAACCTGTCACTCTTGACCTGTACATAACATTAGTTTGATTAGTGCCCTCATGGCACATTAAAGGACAATGAGAACTTAAAAGTTAAACCATTTGCATGACCACAGTTTGCTAACACTATCATTGCAAAATCTGATATGCAACTTATACGTAAGAAAAAACGATTTTGCTTTCCCAACTTTCCTGATTCATATCTTAGTTTTGGCTTTGCTCATTGTCGTTTACTGCTGACAAAGAAATGACAGATATTGCAGGAATGACATCAAGGTCTACAGAAGGCCTCTTAAAACAAATTGATACTATGAGAATGATGCCTGCGATTGTATTATGCAAAGATGGATTTTCCAAATAAACAGACTATTCCAAGAATAGCCAGTTAAAATGTCTCCTGATGAACAAAACAGCTGATTAGTCTGCTTCTGATCAATTAATTAAAATTCAGTCATTTCATAGTCTTGCACATTACCTGATTTAAACATGATTTGCATACAGATCAATGCCAGCTTTAAAACTGGTAATTTTAACCAGTTGCTCCCCTTGTAGTTTGTCTTGTTGGACATTTTAGAAAGTGTCTCATGACAGAGTGAAGTAAAGTAGCCCAAACATTACTGCTCAAGAATGATGATTTAAGTGGCTTCTGACATATCCCCTTCTCACAGGTGGTGAAATTTAGGTCTACAGTAAAATTACCAACAGTGGTACAGCAAGGGATATACACATTTATGTATTTATTAAATGATCTGGGATACCTAACAATAAAATATGCTTTAAATGACTCAACTTAATACATGTATGTAACCTACTGTCCTTGCCATTGGGACTTATTATTAGTTCAAGAGTCCCCAAATCTTAGAATTATTTCAGCAATTTAGTACTGTGATAGCTCTATTTTGAAATACTTATTGGTACCTACAATTGCACTGAATCAATGGCACAAGAACTAATCTTCTTGATTGTGCTTTTAGAATCAGACTCCAAGGTAGCAAAGGAGATGGCAATAAAGAAGAGTACAGCAATATTTCCTCTCCCAGAAACATGCAGGAAAAACATCCGGCAGTGGGGGGATTCGGACAGAAATCATGTACTAAAAAACACCGAGTCTCGCCAGGACCAAGGACACACTGTGAATGTGTTCAGACTGGAGCAAAAGCTTAAGTTCCATTCCTCTTGTTTCCACATTCTAAGTCACAAATTTATACAGTTCATCGCGTGTACAAACAAATGAGAACCCAGAAGACAATTTTTTTTAATGAGTGCTTGCAAACGATCTAGGAAGGCTTCAAAATCTGTGTTATTCTACTTTGCTATTTGTTTCTATAACAATACCCTTCCTTTAACCATGAATCAAATAACCCTTTAAAAATGTTACCATGAATCAGTCAATGGAGTGATAAATCTGAATCATATAAAAAGAAAGCAGCCAACTTATGTCACCAGCATTAATCTTATGTTTTTAGTGGGAAGACCTAGTGCCATTTCCTTTAACTTGTACTTGCTGACTACCAGACTATCCTGAAGGGCTTCAACACAGAACAGAGCTTTAAAGCTCTCTTCTTTCCTGTAAAACTTTTCTAAATAGCTTGTGACAAAATAGGCGACTCGGGTAACAAATTCATGACTCTAGAGAAGCTACAAATATTTCACTTCCACAACTCCATATGCAAGAGTTAACAAAAAAATCATCAGTTTCTTAACTAGCTGTGCTGCTTATTTTGACTTATGCAGGTCACAATCAAGAGATGACTGGCAATCAAGATGTATCTGATGCTTGAATGCAAATAAAATAGAAAACTTTCCAAACAGATTTCAGCCCTTCCTTTCCAGAAAGAGACGTCTTCCCTTTGAAAAGGTTGGAAGAACACGTTCACTCTTCTAATCCTTTGTTCTTGCTCCAGAAGGTATTGCTTATGAGAAAAGACTTTATTTACACTTACAACATACCTAAGAAATATCTTTTACCTCTAAGCATTTTGGAAATCCAAATAACAAATTCAATATGGGAACACACAAAACGCACAGTTATGACTGGGTTTATTGATGGCCTTGTTAAACTTGAAAGCACACAAATATAAATGCCATAGATGATTTCTCTTCTACTAGTTCCACAAGCACACAAGTTTTAATTGCATAAGGAATCCTTGATAATAGTATTAGATTCTTCACACTTGGAACACATTACCTTAATTATTTTGCCAGTTTCAGACTAATTCTACATTTTTAACTGATGGCTCTATACAAAACGTCTTCTAGACTGGTTGGGTTATTCCCTGTTTCTTTTCAAATTTTATTGTATTTTGAGGAGAGGGCAGACCTCAAACAGTTTTTGAAGTAGAACTGAACAGCTTTTTAGACATGACAGGAAAAGAAGGAAACACTTGAGCAACTGTAGCTGTCAAGTAAAGTTTACAGTCAAAGTTAATCACATGCTTAAATGTTTTGACGAGTCAGATCCATGGTTCACATTTTTTAAAGAGTAAACTTCACTGGTAAGGGTGCAAAATAATGTTAAATTACCATAGCAATTTCTTTGCTGCAAAGTAAATACATTTAATTCTTATTTTGGTCTAACAACTGCAGGCTGCCTCACACTGGGTATCAGCAACTGCTTTACAAACTCAGAAAGAAGTTACTATATCTGCACTGGAAATGCACTTGCTCCGCTGTGTCGGTAAGACTTCCAGCAAAATGACCTCCCACTCATCAGTGCTTTTTAGTGTGGCAGTCCCCTGATACATTTTTCCAAAGACCTGTGACAAAAGCTGTCTGTTATTCTGGGTGGATCAGGAGAATTACGAGAAACCTCTGAAACCCTCTGAGCTACAGTGCTGAATAGCTTTAGCCTGAGCTAAAAAACCAAAAACATTACGCAGCTCAGAGCAGGGGCCAGCCAGACCCATGTGATAGGCAAACCTAAAGAGAAGTCAAACAAATGCCACAGTGGGAGCAAATGCTCAGGGTTTGGTCTTGGAGCCTAGGATATGTGAAATTACTTTGACGTACGGACAGACCTCTCAGTCTGGATGGTCAGCAGTGTCAGCTGAATGGATTGTGAAGTGTAAGTTTTTTCAAAGCCATTTAGGAGAGTTGGATGCCATATTCCTACCAAGACTAAAACAAGTAAGAGGCAGAGGTTCCTCTTCTCGATACTACTGGAAATCTGGATCTAGTTACTAATTTTAGTTACTAATTTTACTAATACACAGAACACCAACAGTAATTGCTTAGGGCAACCTTAAAATGCTGAAATCCTTTTATAATTTATTTTACAGTTACAATTAAAGATACTTTATGAAATGCACCCTCTTCTATATAAAAGTTATACAGTGTGCTGTATACATGTTCCAAAGCACTGAAATTCAGCCAGAAAATAATAAGGCAATCAGAAACATGACTGACTTTCCCTTGCTTTCACACTTATCCCCCTCCCTTACTGTTGCAAGAAAGGAGAAGACAAGGAAGCGGCTAAATATCAGCAATTTGGTCATGGAAGAGAGAAGCTGAACGTGATTCAGTGTGACAAGAGCCACTGTGATTTGGCTAAACCATTTCTCAGGGCACTTTGTAAGGAGGATCAGCAGCATTATTCCTTTAATAGCCATGTCTAATGCAATAGCCAGCTGGGTTTTGTCCCAGACCAAGGTATCAGCATCAGGTCAGAAGGTAACATTCTGTTTACACGATTATTTCCTAAAGCACTTATCTTCTCCTCGGTGTGAAAGTTGACTTTTCTGTTTGTAAGGAGGCCTAAAGAATTGAGGGAATGGGAAAAATTAGCTACACTGAGCTGGAGCTGAATGGCATTAAGTGGGAGGTCTGAGAAAGGCTGCTGCGGCGCTCAGCAGGACACCTTATTAGCCGCGTCATCGCAGTTCATTCAGGCAAGCCATACCAGTGTCACCAGCATTCCCACACAAAGACAAAGTTCTTCACACAGTCTATAAACATGCCTCCCTGGCCAATTCATCCTAACTTGACACCACTGAAAAGAGGGGCTTGAGGGTTTTTTTTGTTTTTTTTTTTTTTAAACACAACAATAACATAACAAAACAAAACAAAAAACTTGCAGGTCTGCCAAGCAGGCTGAATGGACGAGAAGGAGGGACGCTGTCACTTTTTTTGGGAAGAAACAATCCAGAGGTCAAGCCATATTTTATTCAGTGAGCAAATTTTTATAATAACTAAATGTGTTTAAGCTAAATACTAGCTAATATGAGCACTTCCGTATTTCTTGTACAATTTCTGGGGTAAGATACTACATTTCCACAGTCTCTGTATTTTACACATTATCCATGCAGAGGAATTAAAAGTACAAAAGCTGCTTTTACAGAGAGCACGTGACTGCCTATATAAAATGTCCTTTCCTAAGTAAACGAATATGAAAATCACAACCAACTACTCAGAGAAGAGAGGACAGATCAGTCTCAGTGCGGCAATTGTTTCTCAGGTCGAACTGCTATCTTGTTTATTGTTGACCCAAGCAGAGCTTTGACGCACAGCTTCTGTTTCGATCTGAATCTAGTAACGCTGGCCTATGTCTCCACATGGAATGGTAAAACCTCTTCGCGTTTCTGCTGATCGGTGAAGTGTTCAAGAAAAGCCGTGGAGCCTGCAGGGCCATATGCACCCTTGCTGTGTGCGGCCTGGCAGCCTGGACCCCCGCCTGTGTCCGCGGGCTGGAGTCACAGCGCATCGCCGCTGGGAGTGCCACCGGCAGCCTCCGGCACAGCGGCAGCGCTGCCAGGGGCTCCGCAGCCCCGTACGCATCCTGCAGCCAGACTCCGCAGGCAGCAGGCTTGTACCTCATGGCCGCACTTTGCAAAGGGCATGCTCAGCTTATGTTTTCTTGATGAGAGAGGATCTTACCCCAAACAGGAGCATTTAGAAAGAGGTTTAAAAAAAAAAAAA
>VZTL01055763.1:302-18420 GCA_013400535.1 Scopus umbretta | reverse complement strand
TATATTTATATATATTATTTTTTCTAAACTGAGAAACCTCAAAACTGTATTGTTGTCTGCCACTTAGTATGTAAAGGCTGGGAGGGCTGCGGACAGCGAATGCTTTATCCACAGTGAACACGGTTTCCCTTCCTTCTTAGCAGCTGGCTGGGAGGAACTAAACTTAGTAGGCCTGAGGTGTAGGAAACCAGATAGCACAGTGTATGGCTGGATAGGAAATACAGGGCTCAATGTGTTTGAGGTTAAGATTAAGCCCTGACTTCCTTTGGATCTATTTTAAACAGTGGCAAATGATGGTGTGCTTTCTTGCAACAAAATGACAGATGATCAAAGGTCGACTATGATCTGTATGTCAAGCATTTGTGCAAAGACCTTTCTTTGAGGGACTGGGCAGGAAGCGTTTTAACATGGTGTCTCATACTTCCCCTCATCTGTGTTTGTTCAAAACATACCAGTAACCGGGGAAAGCTGGAAGACTGGCTGTGGATAATCAGCCGAACAGCATGTGCCTGCAGAGGGAGAGCAGTTGGTTTTGGACAGAGTGAAAGAAAGATAACCACAACCCCAGCCCATCGCTCATGTGGGGAAAACAATAAGGTAGCACTTGCCATGCTCACACTTTCAGGAGCTACAGCTGGGAAACAAAGACAAAACACATTGAGGGCAACTTTACACATTCCTCTTTCCAGAAGTAGTCAGCGATCAAAGCAGAAAAAGTGAAAAAACAACTTGGAAACTCTGAAATTTCTAAATTCTAAATGTCTAGAACTCTGCTGTTTTAGATACAGTTTTGCAACACCTGTGGTAAATAGGATGCAAGACTCGCTGTGTCATGCTGACTACAGATTGCACACTTGCTAAATTTGCTATTATTATGTATCACCCATGATTGGTGCTGAGGCAGCCAAAGGAGGACTTTACCTTCACATGAGATTGAAAAACACACAAGAAAGAGACAGTCTTTGTCCCAGAAAGCGAGGGGGTACCTGAAACATCACAGCCATGCCATCTATCATAAGGCTCACTTCCCTCCCACCCTCCTTCTCATAGCTAGAAATCTGCAGGACAAAAGTCTGAGTTTGAAAATTCCTTTTCAGAAAATTTTTCATCTTGCCTCAGGTACTGCTGCAACAGTCCACAGCTCGTCAGCTCCAGCACTGACCTGGAGCCCCCAGGCAGCTCCATAGCTGCCCCTGCCAAATACTTGTCCTACTTTACTAAGGCAAAGGAACAGCTTGCTCCTCTGAAAATCCACAAAAAAAACCCAATTTATTAGTTATAGCAAGAGCTTTATTAAGCTGAAAATAAAGCAGTCTGTTTAGCCCACAGTTTCTGAGGGTCCTGCTGACAGCACCTACTCTCATGAAAAATTATGTCATCTGTAAGTGCAGCTGTGTGGGCTCTTAAAAAGCAGCATAAAGCCTGCTTCCATTGAGACTTGACACTGTCTTAACAGAGCAGGGAGAATTTTTTAAGTCTAGAATATTAAATATGTATTTGAATCAGAAAAGCATTTTCTGATGCTAGGTTTGTGGGAAATCAGGAGAGCGTTGTGTAAAAAGCCATTGTGTTTTCTCTACACCCTGTCTTTCTGTCTCTGGCAGCACAGACCATTTCACTTGCTATCAGGATGCCAGCGGGAACCGTGGGAATGGTGATCTGACGTGCAATTTTAAAACGCACACTACGGTCTAAACAGTGAGAAGTGACAACCCTCTTAAAATCCTCTGGGTTATATGGAGGAATACAGATACCATTTCCACATGACCTTTCTAGACTTTGTTAGCTTTCTGAGTGTTTTTATGAGCAATATTGGACTATAGGCAGCTCTGAGTGTGAGTGAGTCCCGGTGGAGAAGATGCTGGGTACGTCATGCTACAGACATGCTGTATGTCCCAGTCCTCCTGTGAACAGCAGGAGGGAACCGCGTAGCCCTTCTCCTGCTCACCCAGCTCATGGCAGGTATCTCCAAGCTCCTACAACATAAGGAGGGGAAGAAGCCTAAAGCTCACTTGCTAGCCACCATATAGAAACAATTTGGCACAAGCAATAGATGAGTGTTTTACCACTCTGAGCAAAATAGCTCATCAGCAAGGCAAGCATTATGAGAAAAAGATGGGAATAATCCCACCTAGACATGTACGATAAATGAACTTAAAACTGGACTAAGAGCCAAGAGGTAGAAACCATAGTTTTTGGACTAGCGGCTGAACCAACAAAAAAGTTGGGATTAATGCAAAGATCCAAAGTATTCATTTTTGATGCAAAGTATTCTTACTATCAGAAGAACAGAAAAAAATATCCAAAATGCCATTTTAAGTTAAAGCAAGTATGTTGTTCAACAAGTTTTAAGTTTAGTATTTCCTTATATGGAATTTATATAGTATTTCCAACCTTATACGTTCTTTTTTACAACAAAGTAGTCACTTTCAAAACAAAACCATGATTTTGGAGGGTTGACTTTTCAGTGTTTTTGGAATTGAATATTCTGTTTAGAATCATAGAATTGTTTAGCTTGGAAAAGACCTTTAAGACCATCAAGTCCAACCATTAACCTAACACTGCCAAGTTCACCACTAAACCATGTCCCTAAGCACCACATCTACATGTCTTTCAAATACCTCCAGGGTTGGTGACTCAACCACTTTCCTGGGCAGCTTGTTCCAACAACAACCCTTTCAGTGAAGACATTTTTCCTAATATCCAATCTAAACCTCCCCTGNGCCCTCCTCTGGACACGCTCCAGCACCTCAATGTCCTTCTCGTCGTGAGGGGCCCAAAACTGAACACAGTATTCGAGGTGTGGCCTCACCAGTGCTGAGTACAGGGGGGAAGTGTTTAGAAATTGTCTAGTGTTTAGAAAACACTAAAACGTTTTCCATGTACCCTAACTCCGCCTTGTGTCTCCAGCTGAAAGCTTTTGCTAAATTCAAGATAAAAATCACTTATGCTTCCAATCTCTGTAACCTATTTTCTGGCAGATCACCCAGCTCTAATGGGCAATTAACAAGTGCAAAATAGGGATAAAATGTTGAGCTCAGTTCTGGCCCATTGCTCTCAGAGATGTCAAAATGACAAGCAGGAGCAATTTGGATGAAGGCAGGCTGTGATGACCAGGATAAGCTAACACAGGAGGACATGGGAATCCTCTACCTGGCACCTCCTCATCCCACAGCTTGGGTTCTTCCTATATCATGGCAGCTATTAATATTTCAGCACATACACCACAGCCCAGTATGAACAGTGAGGCACAGGGAATAAAAGACACAAATATCTCCTTCACTTCAGGTTTAAAAGCTCAGCAGAATTAAGGTATTAATTCTCTCAGCTGTGAAAGAGACCCCAAAATGTGTCTCAGAGTAGATAGAAAGAAGAGATCAAATGCTGTCACAGTGAAAGGTATGAAGGTCGACAGGGCCACATTTCCTCGTTCGTACCCGTGTTAGATTGACTGCCAGCAAAGGGGATTGCATTCCAGCTTTTCCCCTGGCAGGGTGTCCCTGGGTGGCAGAGAACTGCCATCGCTGAGCCTTCACCACCTCCAAAGTGTATAGGGCAGGGAACAGAGAGAAGGACGTCACGGGGTAGGAAGGGCTGCGACTGAGCCACACGAGCTCCTTGCAGTTGCTGGAGTGGATCCCAGAGTACATCCTCATGCTCCACCCAAGACTGTGTGGCCAAAGCTATTGCCAGGGCATTTCAGCCTTACTATGACCCTCCTTTTAGTAAAAGGATGGAAATGATTCTTCCAGCAGATGAGGCTGATGAGGCAGAAGCTGAGCTTTGAACTACATATCCATTAAAAACAGCATTCTTTATGCTCACGAACATAAATATTTTTTAGTATTTAGACCACATTTTTGTTTGTAGGCTTTGTCGACGTAAAAACTTACCTAGAGCCTTCTGGAGTCATTTAAGATGTGATCTCCTTGCAGAATTCAGAAGCTTCCAGGAAAGTATAGGGCCTTGGTTAAAGGAAAAATCATTTATGCTGCTTAAAATAATTTACAGCATTTTAAAATGTTCACTATATTTAAGCTTATCAGACAGAATTCCTGTACTTTCACAAATGTTCCTTGAAGACTGTGAGTGTGAGTGACAGAATTGTCTCCACAGCAAGACTTACCGTTTTCAGGTGCTCCAGCTTTGTTTCAGCATCGAGTGAAATAGCAGTATAAAGTTCTGTAAAAGCAATAGCCAGGTATTACATATATTTTAATCAGGCCTGGTGAGAAGGCTCAGGATTTTTCTTCTGAACGGTCCCATTCTAAATATAGGCCTGACATGGATTTCTTGAGGAAGGTACAAGGGAGTTGTAGCCTCCCTCCTGGTATTGCCCACATGTTTTCTCTGACGGGACATGGGGAGGTCTGGGCAGCAGCCATCCTTCAGTATGATAGTTACGACCACAGATGCGACATAAACTTTATATCTGAAAAGGTACTAATGTAATTGGAAAGGCTACACAGGACAATTGCAAAGGCTTTAATTCACACTGAGCCAGTGTGGCTGGAAGGATAAGCACAAGCACTAAAGCACAGGGGTTCTCTTGCCAGCTCTGCCACTAGATCCATGCAGATCACTTAATCTCCCTATTTGTTTCCCCCTTTGCTAAAAGGGGAATGTTAATATTTATTTACCTTCCAACTCACAGACATGTTGTGAGGATTAATTAGTTAATAACTGTTAAGTGCTTTGAAGATACAAGTGACTGTGCAAAATACTAAGTATTATTAACTAACATTAGGCTAATGATTCAGATAGCAGTGGCAATTTTCATTAGCTATATCAAAGCAGAGCCCAGGATTCAGCCCCAAGATGCATGCTAGCTAGTAAAAAATTAAAAAGGTTATGAGAAAGATTAAAAGAATAAAGTAAATTTATTTCCACTGGTCCACAAGAAAAAATAAATAGCTGTGCTGTTGCTGACCTAGCAAAACCACAGCTCTATAAATAACTCAAGACCACATTCTGAAAGCTGTTGCTCTGCACCTTGATTCGTCATTTCCACCGATGTGCAAAGTGTTACGGTTTTGAGTTGGTGGCGATTTCCACTCCTGCATCTTACTCTGCACTTGCGAGAATGATGGCATGCAGTTTAAGGCAAGCAAGAATCAAGCACAGCACACATGCATTACACTCTACAATTTGGCAATGCACTTGCTTGACGTTAATTTCTGTGAAAATTCCGTGAGAAGTTTTTCCGGACAGTTACAGTACATCTTTATGAGAAGTCTGCTTTTGCATTCAGGTAGCTCTCTGATACAAAGGAAGATACGATATAGGTGGCCAGCCTGAGGTTTGTGAGGGCCAGCTGCACAGGAACAGCATGCACAGGAACAGCACGCACCTCTGCATTACGCTACGATTGTAATTCTAGCGAAGATAGATGGTAAAGACACAGCCTGGAAAGTTGAGACAGCCACTAAAATAACTTCGGAAGATGCTTCCTCGGAGCAGCTGTCCACATAGCTCTGCTGAGGAAGCCAGGTGCAGCCCCTAAGAGCCATCAGCAACTTACACCTGTGGACCTAAATCACTTGTTGCTTTTACGAAAAGACCAGGAATTCCCCAATTTCGATTGCAATCAAATCTTTTGTGGATACTTGCAAATAATTTGCAATTCATGTATATAACAACATGTATTTCTATCTTAGTAGAGGTATGATTCTCAGTACTGTAGCTCCAGGTGCACAAGGCAACATTTTCTCAACTCTCTTTTTTCACTTCTCTGCCTGAGCTGGCAAACTTAGTTTTAGTTCTTTCTTTTTTAAATTACTTTAGTGGTGGCAGAGGTGTGTATGGAGATAATGCTCCATAGGCCTCTATTTTAGTAACTCTTCATACAACCATTCTGGTCCTGGCCAAAATTTTTACCTTCGATCATCTCACAACATCATTGTGCAAAGTAAAGCTTAAAATAAGCCTTATGGGACAGAGAAACACAGAAGTGGAAGAAGCTGAGGAGAGAGAAGGACACCAGTTACCTCCAAAAATTTGCAAAACTCTTTTTCGTTTTGAGTGATCTATAAATACCTTAAGCCCACATACTGTGAATGTCTGTTGGTGACATAGGGCTTACTGTGAGGCGAAGATGACCTAAGATACCCCACAGTCTCCTTTAGACTGAAGACACAGACTTTCAGGCAGATGGATGATGAAGGAAGCAACACAGCCAGCCTCCACTGCACTTGTTTGACCCAGTTGCGAGGAAGGAGATAATTCCTCTACTCTCAGTTCCAGATCACAAAGTTCAGAGGCACAATGCAATTCTCAGAGGTACAGGTTTTTCATGAGCACAAAGAGTCTCGTTTTTCTCTGCATTACAATGTGCTAAGCCCTTTGGGGATCCCTACCCTGTGCTCAGAGTCTCCCAGGTACTCCTCTCCTGGGGAGGGCGGGAGAAACTCCTTTGTGAAGCCATCTCTTCAACAACACCTTTGTCAGAAGAGAGACAGCTGCTGCAATTGAGATAGGTTGGGAGGAGAGTTCCTGCTGAGCCCAGTGAAAGCTCTTTATGCCTGATGGTCAGTTACAAGGCCTTGTACACTGCTGCAGCAGGGTGGCAAAATGTAATTAACAATTAGCTACATTAAGTTATTATTGTAAAATTTAAATACAGTAAATCTCTTCAACCACTGCATCTCAACACAGGAAACATGAGAGGTTGAATTTCATACTTCAGCATAAGGCTCAGAGTAGTGGCTGCTGCTAAGGACACCTGACATTTGAACAGTCTTCTGATTATCAAAGTCTGTTTTCAGATGCTTATAACGTGACTAAACATTAGTGATTTGAAGTTAAGCTTTATGTAACTCAACACTGGCTTTAGACTGATCTATTTATCTTGACAACGTGGGTTTTTTTCCTTCTAAAGTATAATGAACAGAATCCATTTTTCATGTTAAAAACATATCCATTGTGATATATCTCTTCCTGCATCTTATTTAATAAGCTTTAACATTAGCTCAAGATTTCTGTTGGACTGCAAATACCAATATACATTATAAATATATCCACAATCCATTTATAACACTGGAAAGGTTAAAAACATTTAAGCAAGGATAAAGGCCAACTACTTACTCAAAATATCTTGCCCCCTGGACATATTGTTGCTTAATCATTTTTTACATGGGATTTACTTTTGCAGCTGAAATCACTGGCTATCATTTGACACATAGCGTTGGACTAGAAATACTATAAATCTGAAATGTTAATGTGCTTTCCACTGTGTGTGATTCCTACCAACCGAATACATCATCCACAGTTACTTTTATCTCAAGCCAAGACTAGCAAGGGCAAAACACAGTCTTTTATTGACTTTAGAGCTTAGTCCATTAAATTTCATGCTTTTTCAACCTCCAAAGCCAATCATAGGCTGATGGCACCATCCTGGATTTTATTTTGCGGTATTATGAGCCCAGCTTCCATACACAAGGAGTATTGTGGGGGCTGGGAACCTTCTCCGAGGCAAGGATGCACATTACTTGCTGGCTGCCTGACAACAGGGGTAATTGCTTTTTATTTTTTAAACATATGGTGAAGGGCAGGCTTAGCCAGTGCAGAAGCTTCCACAGAGCCTCCGGGGAAGAGGAAGAAAAACACTTCATGCTCTTTGCCAAGACGTTTTAGATGCAAAGTGGGGCATCAGCAAGCTTGAACCAAGCGACTAAAGCCCTCACAAGCCAGCCATGCAAACAAAGAAAACAACCTTCCATTAACAGATTTTTTTAAACAACCCATAGAAAAGCAAGCAAATGGACATGATTACAAATAGTATTGCTTCTTATCATACATGAACCAGGGATGCTGTTGTTTAAAGGATGAAATAACATAGGCTCTTGTGAGCACAATATCCAGTGCTTCAAAACGTGCTACATTACCAATGCATCTTCTAGATTTTGCGGGAAAAGGCACATGCTCATCTATACCTAGGCCAAATGCCGGGTCCTGCACTTGGGTCACAACAACCCCAAGCAACACTACAGGCTGGGGGAAGAGTGGCTGGAAAGCTGCCCAGCAAAAAAGGACATGGGGGTGCTGGTTGTCACCGGCTGAACATGAGCCAGCAGTGTGCCCAGGTGGCCAAGGCAGCCAACAGGATCCTGGCTTGTGTCAGGAATAGCGTGGCCAGCAGGAATAGGGAAGTGATCGTGCCCCTGTACTCAGCACTGGTGAGGCCGCACCTCAAATACTGTGTTCAGCTTTGGGCCCCTCACTCCAAGAAGGACGTTGAGGTGCTGGAGTGTGTCCAGAGAAGGGCAACGAAGCTGGTGAAGGGCCTGGAGAACAAGCCTTATGAGGAGCAGCTGAGGGAGCTGAGGTTCAGCCTGGAGAAGAGGAGGCTGAGGGGAGACCTGATCGCTCTCTGCAACTCCCTGACAGGAGTTTGTAGTGAGGTGGGGGGTCAGTCTCTTCTCCCAAGAAACTAGGGATAGGACAAGAGGAAATGGCCTCAAGTTGCACCAGGGGAGGTTTAGATTGGATATTAGGAAAAATTCCTTTACTGAGAGAGTGGTGAGGCACTGGCAGAGGCTGCCCAGGGAGGTGGTAGAGTCCCCATCCCTGGAAGGGTTCAAAAAACACGTAGATGTGGCACTTCGGGACATGGTTTAGTAGGCTTGGCGGTGTTGACAGTTGGACTAGATGATCTTGGAAGTCTTTTCCAACCTTAATGATTCTATGATCTGTCGTCCACACACAGCACAACTGAGCAAATCCAGCACACTTTACATTATTTTGAGCAGATCTGGCACAACTTTTTGCAGTTCAAAAGAAGCCACCACAGCATCCATAGAAGATCTGTAATCGGTCACTCCACAGTGTACTGGGCATAGAGAGGCTGTGGACACAGTACAAAATCAACTCAAGCATCTCGTAACTCTTGCTGACACTATAACAGTTCCCAAGGCCAAAAGACAAACACCATGATTCCTATTGGTGTTGCTCATAGTCTAAAGACAGATAGTCTCACTCTGAGGGCAAAGGCATTTTTCAATTTTCTGCATAATTGATTTTACATGTAAAAGTCAACATTAAACAACTGACTAAAACTGATCAGAAAACACCATCTTTTCTCAGGAGAAAAACAGAGTTATAGCATCCACTGTGGCTACAATCCAAAGTAACGTCAAAGTGCTGTTGTATCCAGGGCAGCAGAAAAAGATCCAGCAGAATTCAAAACACCAGACAAAGATCTTCCGCCACAGACTGACGAATCTCCTGCCTACCAATTCCTGTACAGAAAGTTTGTTGTTTGGTGCATAAGCACCACGCAAGTCCTCGTCTCTGTAACTCTGAAGAATGGAGAGGGCAGCGAGGAACGAGGATATTGATACACCTAACGAATTAAAGGATAAGAATTGTAATGCTACTCTTGTTGTCCCATAAACAGTGGCCTACCTTGAACCTAGTTACTGTGCTGCATTAAGTATATGCGATATTGTGAAGAATGCAGGATTAAAAGCTGCTACAGAGGCAGTATTGAAAGTGTAGTCAGGAAATCCTCAAAGTTCATTTTCTCTCCAATTCCCTGAGACATTGTTCTTAGACTACATGCAGCTTTCTTAAAATTTCTGAGTTTTGCTAATTCTCTGCTGGCACAGAATATGGTCTTGGGTTCGTCAGAAATCAGTTTAATCATGTAGCAGCTAAGGACTTGGAAAATGAGATGAAAGTGGATCTGCAATGCTACAGTGATAACTCTTTACAGCAGGGTCACTAGATAAATACAAACATTGTTGTAACAGCTGTATTCAATTTTGTAGGTACAGAGGTCGTTAATAAGTAAGATTGAATCATGTTAAAAATCCTTGCAAATTAACTGGTTGATTTTTTTATTACTGAGTCCACATATTTCTCATTTGTTCTGGTTGGCAGCACTGCAGCCTATTAGTTAAGAATGGCTTGTTTGCTTTATTAGAGCTATTATCCAGATGTCCAAATATATATATATCTCATTATATATATTAAAAGTTCAAAATCAAAGTGTTTCTTAATGGCATAGTACAAATTAATAGAATATAGGGATTTTTTTTTTTAGCTAACCTTCAAATAAAATGTTATGTAAATAAGAAAGACATTCAAACACTGAAAATGGATATCAACATGCTGAGTTTATTACAGAACAGCTCACTGGAAATTAACTGGGTACTAACCTTTTAATACGGCAGCTGATCCATGGTCAACCTGTTACAAGAGTAAATTGCCATTCCCAGCTGTGCCATACTATAAGAGGATAAACATCAGAGTGGCCCTTAGAAACAACCTATTTCAAGAATATCTGCTCAATCTTTTACAGCTAATCAGAGCAACATTAACAGAAGAAAAGCCACCAGAAGGGAATGTATGTGAATATGAATCCAATTTGATGAAGCAGTAAGGAACAGATTTTTTTCTTATGTAGTAAGACACTGAAAACTCAGTATAAAAGACTGAAGAGTTGAGCGAATTGAGAAATTAATTCAGCCCAAGAATTCATTTCAATAAGACTCAGGGATCGAACACTGAAAAAATCTGGGCCTAAGTACTTAGGAGAGTCTCTTTCCTCTCATTGCAATAAAGCCACAGAAGAACTCAGGGGGAGTTACGTGCCTAAGTGCTCAGGTTGTTTTGGAGAAGACTTCTTGGACTCCCATATCGGAAGCTGCTGTGCCAACCAGAGCATGACGTACATTTGGGAACCCAGATGTCTCTGGTTCTTACATGCTGCTACATAAGATAAATTTCCACCGAAACAAGTTGTGCTCAGCACATTTTCATACTCATCAGCTTTTTATTCCACAAATGCGTTTTCTCTTTCAGTTTCTCCGACTTTCATTATTATTTGCACTTACTCTACCTTTTTCTTCCTTCACAATTTCAAGATGACTACTCTTAAGTCACAGCTGAGCCAGAATCCCCTCTGCACTCACAGAAAGTCTTGTATAAAAAAGACTGTCAGCGTTTGTAAGCTTTTTAAGGCAGAAATAGTTATTTACTGTTTGCACAACACCTAAGGCTATTGGACCTCCAAGCTAGCTCAGGCCTTTGGCCAGTGTTGCAATATTAATGTTACATAGTGATTATTTTTTTTTTAAATTCTGTTGCATATGCAAGAAAAGCATGTTTGTGTTGATTGATGGGTGACTCAACACCACTTCTTTTTATCATCTCCATCTTATTTCAAGGTGACACTGTAGAATAATTGCAGAACCACACTGTTTATTTAATATACTATAAAATGGCCAATAACATCTTTTACCCCCCCCAAAACATTTCTGTGGATAACCAATGACTTCTAGAGAAATGTATTTTACTATCGTCTTTCCATTGCTTACATAAACATGGAATAGGCAATTTTTAATACCGATAAAACCTAGCATATGGCTGTGACCTGGCTCTGCAGAACCCACCCTGATGCTTCTACAATCTAGCCCCAAGTTCTGGATAAATTATCAGAGGAAGAAAAAGCTGTTTCTCCACAATTGCCACCACCCATTCCATGTTGTGGGGCAGGAGGGGCAGTGTTCCCTGCCTTTTCCCTCCACATCCCCAATAGTTCAGCTGCATCCACCCAGTATTACCCAGGCTAGTGGACAGCTGACTCTCTTGAACTACCGCTGTTAAGTGCTAACTGCTGTTTCTCCAGTCTTGCTTACATGGTGTTATTACTTACACCATCCGTTCCAGCTGGAATTACTATCAGTGCAGGTGACTACCGAAAATTGGGAAGTGGTGTTAACCATGGAAAAAATGAGCGTATTTGAGAATTGCTAATAAAACAGATAGCTGAACAGAGTGATACTTTCCATGACTTATGCCAGAGCTGATTTAAAAGCTGGCACCAAAGAACATTTCTTCTTACCAGCCTTACAAGCTCTTTGTTTGCCCATGTACTCTGCTCAAGAGTGCCTGATACAACACAGACCAAAGGGCTTCACACCTCAGGATGGCTAGGCATTATATGTGAGTTTTGGGAGGCTTGGTTTGGTTGTTTTTTGGTGTGGGGTTTGTTTGTTTGTTTTTAACTCACCAGCCCCTTCAACAATTACCCTCTCTCCAAAAAGGGTAGATTCATCTTTGGCCTTCTTCCTTCGCATTGGTGAATATTTGGCCAACCCTCAAAAAACAAGTCCAGTTTGAAAGTAGCCAAAATTACAAAATAATTACAGCAAGAGCCTTGCAGCCAGACCTCCATGCAAAAGCAGAGTATCTTGTGTCCTTCTGCTGATAATGTCAGAATCACTGGACCAGCCTCTCCAAAACCACAGAAAGTACTTCCTTTTTGTACCGATGCTTCTCTGTGTGCAGAAG
Organism: Scopus umbretta; assembly: GCA_013400535.1. NCBI lineage: Eukaryota > Metazoa > Chordata > Aves > Pelecaniformes > Scopidae > Scopus > Scopus umbretta. The sequence goes on along the minus strand of VZTL01055763.1, from coordinate 6,126 downwards.
GAACATTGGTCTTGTGGCTCACACAGACTTGGCTGTCAGCATGTGTGGCTTCTATTCCTGGTGGTCACCAACTTCTCTTGTGACTTTGGGAGAGTTACCTAACTTCTCCATCCACCAAAATGTCCATCTGCTATATAACATAATAACGTAATTCAATTTTGCCCTGTGATGTAAATACCATTGGAAAACTTAATGGCTTGGGATAGTTGGGAAGCCTTGTAAGAGTTCAAAATTGTATTCTTTTCATAGCATCATTATTTAGTGGCATTTTAGTTCTCCTCACCAAGCAAAAGTATCATCAGAAGCGTAGTGCCTTTCTCTCTGAATATCACCTACAGCATCAGGACACAGAGAAATAACTATTTGAATATACCTATTTTCCATCGTCTGAGGGAGAGATGTGGCAAACACAACCAAAGGAAGCACCTCTCGAACTCACTTCACCTTCACAGTTAAGGTAATTTGCAAGAAGAAAGATAGCAACTTCATTCATATGTGTTTTTTGTAAATCCCTCTCCAGGCAACTGCTATCAGCTAAATAGCCCACATCAAACAATTACTGAAAGTTTTCAATGTCTAGATAATTTAGTTCTAATAGACATATCTCAAGATACCACCAGCACTGAGCAGCATAATAATAGGTGTCTGGCTAAGTGACGTCAACTACACGGCCCAAATGAAGCAGCAGCTGTGTTGGTATGTATACATTCCAGTGATTACATTGATTTTGACAGAAAGCCAGCCGATGTGCAGGACCTTTGTGATGGTGCTCACCTGGAAAGCTGGCTGGAAAGATGACGTACGAGGAGATGGCACACTGGCCACTTTTTAAAATATTTAAAATATTGTCTGCAGGTTAGAAGCAATTGTTTTTAGAAAAGTTTGAATTCCGCAGATTGACAGACACATCAGGGAGGCTTCCACTGATAGTCTTCAAACCCCATTTACTGGAGGTAAAGCAGAAGGCAGCTGCTGTGTGAACCAGGAGGAAATAAATTTCTTCAATCTTGACATCAAAGAAAGGACATCATGCCTTTTTCTCTTCAACTCTGGTGCTGCCTAGCTTAAGAGCTGCTATAGCTATGCAAGAAGTGATGTCATCCCTATGAATTGCTGAGATTTTTTTTTCTCTCATCAAAAGTACCGCATTGATCACCATTATCTATGACTTGCCATCCAGTTTCAAAAATAGTTCATACTAAATTAAGCTATTGAGCACTGGATTACACGTTTCTTTGTACATTTTAATTTCTCAGACAGAAGCAAGATGGACTTGCCATCTAAAACATTCTGCTGCCTTGCATTATTCAGAACTTTCTACTGAAATGATTCCAGATCCATTGCAGAAATAGTAATTCTGGGTTTGTTCATGGAGCTACCATGCAAAGCTTTTGCTCCTGCAAGCCCACTATGCACAGAATTATCTGGAAGACCCCTGTACACTGCTAGCATGAGTATGCTAGGTGTGCAGAAGGTTAATCAGTTTTGTGATCCATACCACTGTCACTAAATATTGATGCGATTAGGGTAAATCTGCAAATATGAACAAGCCACTCAGGTCTGCTTCTCTGAAATTGTAACACAGTAACAACATTATTTTGTTATTTAGCATTTCCTAAGTCATAGCAGGTGTGCACAGAGTTTTGCATTTTCCTTTCATACTGCCATAGGAAAGGCAAGTCGAACTGTCACGTTGTTTGACTGAAAATATGGACTATTTAAAAACTAAGTTCTTTCTCATGCAAACTGGTACTAACAGCATTTCTTTCAAGCTACTCACTCCCACCAGTGAAAACTGTTTTGTTCAACATTTGACCATTTTCCTGCAGCATCTATGCCAAAAGAGTCAGCTCTGTGCAGAAAAATTATGGAAGTTGTTAATGGGATTAGTCTGTTGAGTTCCACTGTCTGAGCTCCCAGAAGCTCCAAGAGCAAACACGGAGACTAGAAGAGAAATTTAGCTTTCAGAAATTATTTCAATGCAATAATATGAGCTATTGTTACTAATGAAGACAACGACTTTTCATGACATGATTTGAGATGTTACAGTGGCCTTCCTTTTGTGGAGGTCACCGTGAAAATCAGAACCAGAAGCAATTAATCTACTTTTCCCCCCACGTGCATTAAATTCCTATTCATTGATACTTGTTTTTCTCAGATCCTCATTCCAGAACATCACATATTCTATGTAGAGCATGAGCACACAAAGCTGCTGTGTGTATCTTTATCCCACCCAATCTGTAGGCTCGTTAGTACTGTCCTGAGGGAAACACTTTGTTCTAACTCGTCATTCTCCTTTTTTATCATTTGAGAAACTTCCCAGTAAATATCATAGACTGCTGCTGTTTACTGATTAAATTAATTATCAAAGAGAGCAGTTAAAGTGTGGTCAAATGGGGGTTGTTCAAGCTCTTCTTTTTTTACCTCACCACTACAGCTAGTAAAACCCTACAAATTAGAAACCAGAAACTCAATTATTGTGAACAGAAATGGACAAAAAAATTCCCCTACTTTACATCCAGCTAAGCAAAACTAAAAGCAAAAAGTTCCCCCTATTACAAAGGTATAGTACAGTTGTAGCAAGGAAGGAGAAAGGGTTTTCGGCCGAATACTTACATGGAGTGTGACTGAATAATTACATGTAAGGAGCACATCTGAATACTGAGAACCTTCTGATTTTTTGCTTGAAGTTCTCAATAACTAAGGATTGCATTAATTAACACCTGAGGGAATATGCATGCATTTTTCATACACAAAACCAATCTGCATACAGAAGCCATCCAGACTCTCCCAAAGTGACTCAATGGGAGTAGGACTAGTCTGTAAAGAAAGGACTTTTCAGCCCATGGACTCATCCCCAGGGAGTGCGCATCGTAGGCACTGGGGAAAAGGAGTTTTATTTGGCTTAGGTTAAGTTGCTTCAGAAGGCCAGTGCCTACTGGAGGACAAATAAGGTGCTGAACACATTCCGCTTTAGTGCTTGAAATGTTTTCCAAAGGTCCCTAATAAGTTTCAAAACACAGTAAATCAAAATTGCCTTTTTCACTAGAAAGGGAAAATATCTGACATGTTCTTAGGAAATAAGCTATTCGAAATTAACAGGAGATAAGCAGTCTAAAGACAAATATTGAAATGTCTGTGTGCACAGATACAAGAGAAAGGCTGCTTCAGTCTCTCAGCTTTGATATCTGCTGGCAGATGTTCATTTTCTGTCTGTTAAAATGAGCACTTTTCAAAGGAGATTGCCTATAGAACCATATGGAAAATAAGCACAAGATCTTATTCAAAATGCCCCAGATTTTTGCATCTCTTCTTTATGTCTCCATTGCAGGATTTAAGTTTTTCCACTAGGGGATTAAGACCTTAAACTTTATTATTTATTTTTAGGTACTGATACACAACTGCAAACTGAGGTTCAACAACATGAGCTACGAGTTTAATCTTGAACACTGTAAATTTCCTCACTTTGTCAGTTTAAGACAATTTAATGAAATATCTACTACTGATTTAAACTCTTGAAACCTCTTTGAAGCTGAACTATGCTTATGTCTTAACTCTATAACCAGATGATGGTGCATCAAAATATGCAATCCCCAAAAAATGTGAAAAAACCCCAACACACTCTGGCAGATGAATAGCTTTAAAAGTGTAACTGACAAAAAGTAAAATCCCCTTACAAACTCTTTCTCTTATTTAGTACTGGATTGAGCACTGCATATGTACAATATGCACCAGCCCCTGCTGTTAAGTACCAAACGCAGGCAGAACGCTTCAGTCCCATGAGAGCAACCCGGGACAGTGGCCAGCGTTCTAATGCAGCAGCCTGCCATGGGGGATAAACTGCTTCAAGAATACAGGTTAATAACCCTTATTCCTGCGCACGCTACTCACACTGTAAGTCTTCCTCTAAGCTGGTTCTTGAACTTCAGCCTAGAGAGAACAGCGAGAACTGTGAGGAAGTGGCTCACACTCGCTCCAGCCCTAGTCTCCTGCTGAGGCTCTGGGACAGCGTGCCTGTGCACAGTTTGGAGCGTGGAGGGATGCTTTTCACGTGCCAGCCTCTCCCTAGGAAAGCGCCTGAATGGATTTCATGCAAGTAGTTGAAAGCCATCGAGACGCTAAGACTTTCAAAACCAAAGCTCAGTTACTTAGAGAGGACAGTATCTTGAGAGGTAACTTTCTCCCTTCTGGCAAGCAACTTCCAGAAAGAACCATTGGGGTAAAGCCCTCACCTGCATGAGCCCATGAGTAGCACTGAAAGGCTTTTGTTCAGTTTTGGTAATTTTTTAAGTAAGGCTCATACTCAACATTGCATTCTAAATCCCTTGAGTGTTTATATTTCAAGTGTTAATAAGATATACTTGAAAGTTAAACAAAAAGCCTGTAATTACAAGTTGCAAATCGTTCCACAGAGCAACAGCTTCTCGGGATAGAGGTGCCTAGAGCATTGGCTTCTTACCACACAGCTTTCGTGGTGAACTCCGGCCCTAGTATCTTTACATGGAGCAAACCACATGAAAGTCAATGTCTAGCATCTGGGAGACTTCCAGTATTTGGGGGATTTTAGATGCTGTTTGATGCATTTCTTACAGCGCAATGGGAAATTAAGGGAGATGAACATAGAGAATTACTAAAAAATAATTTACATAGGTTTTTTTTTAATATATTAACACTTAACTAGCAACACTGAAGTATCGAATTATTCACTGACACTTTCTCGTGCGAAGTTACTGTGATCAGCCATGAACACGAGATTTCAGCCTGGAACGCTTATTTGAGCCTGTACATTTGCCTGCACACGTCACTTAGGCTCCAGCCTGCGTAGCTCAGGATTGAAACAGGATCAAGGTCCCGGTGATGCAGTCTGCCATCCTGCCCACCGCTGCAGGACCATTACGCATCTCTCCTCGTTGCCTGGGGTTCCTTCAGTCCTACGCGACCTACGGCAGTAAAGGAGCGTCTGCGAGGCGTGTTGCAGTAGATTCGGTTTACTCCGTTTTTAAAGAGTGTCTCAGGCAACGGGAAGCCCCTGGGGAGATTTCTGCACCGCCAGGAAAGTTCTGCCGACCTTCAGCCTCAGATGTCATTTGCTGCTTCCGATCCCCACCTCCACCGCCCGTCCGCCCCCCGGCTCGGCGGGACAGCCTGCTGTGCGCTGGGGGCTGCACGGCTAGGGGGCTGCCGCGTCGGCTGCCGCCGTGTCGCGACTCAAAGATGTTCTGCAAGCCGTTTTCCGTCGGCGCCCGCCGGAGCAATTCCCGCTCCCCCCGCAGCCTCTTCGCGCGCCGTGCTGCCCGGACTGGCCCAGGGCCCCGCAACAGCGCCCCCCGCCGGGCAACAGCGCCTGGCGGAAACAGGACGGACAGGGCGCGGCGCCCTCTCCTGGGCGGTGCCTTCTCCTGGACCACGCCCCCCGCTGGGCGGTGCTCCCTGCTGAGCCACGCCCCACGCTGGGCGGTGCCCTCTCCTGAGACACGCCTCCTACTAGGCAGTGCCCTGTCCTTGGCCACACCTCCTTCTGGGCGGTGCCCCCTGCCGAACCACACCCCCGTGCTGGGCCACGCCCCCCGCTGGGCGGTGCTCCCTGCTGAGCCACGCCCCCCGCTGGGCGCTGTCTTCTCCTGAGACACGCCCCCTGCTAGGCAGTGCCCTGTCCTTGGCCACGCCCACCTGCTAGGCGGTGCTCCCTGCTGGGCCTCGCCCACCGCTGGGCGGGGCCCTCTCCTGAGACACGCCCCCTGCTAGGCAGTGCCCTGTCCTTGGCCACTCCTCCTTCTGGGCGGTGCCACCTGCCGAACCACACCCCTGTATTGGGCCACGCCTC
>VZTL01055761.1:0-11660 GCA_013400535.1 Scopus umbretta | reverse complement strand
AGGCTCTCCAAAAAAAAAAAAATAAAGTAAAGGGAATTTAACATCCGTGTCTTTTGAGCCAGAAATGGGGGAAACGCAATGGAGGCACCCCGGCCTCACCTCTTAGAGGTCAGCTTGAGTCGTGCCGTGGATGAAATGGAAGATAACGGGAAGACCCTGGCCTGAAAGCAGTACGTGGAGTGCTGTGTTCATCTGCTGCGGCTCGCTCAGTTTGTCACCAAAAAGCTGGTGCTCGTTTACATGATTAGTCTTGGTCAGGTCAATAGACTATAAAACATTCTCTCACTTTTTATCTAGGTTTGGTACCTTCACGGTGTGCTTCCTAGTTTTAATACTTCCTAGAAACCTAACTACTATTTCAGTGTCTGGCGAATTGAATCCAGTCCTGAAATAATTTACTACTTTGTAATGAGCTGTCCTCTTAAGTGGTTCTAGAAAATGAAGCAAAAGCCATGTCTCAACAGGCAATAATCCTATCTTGCAGGCTTTTTCCAGTCCTGTGCAGTTGAAGTAGATGTAAAGGATGCCTCTAATGCTACGTGCCTGTATGCAAAATGGATGATGAGATTCTTGATAACATATGAAACAAACAGTAGTGATTATGTAAGTATTTGAAGGTAATTTTTGTTGAGAACTGTATTTTGTTCTGGGTAAAAGTTTAAGTGTACTTTTACCTAAGTTGTTTGGTGTTTTACTTTGGGGTCCTCCCCCAGTCAGTTGTTCAGAGTATTCCTAAATATTCATTTTAAAACAAAGTACAAGTTCTCAATTAATAATACAAGTAACTGATAGTGGCCTGTTACACTTACTTAAATGGCATACTGGTCAAACTTGGTGGTTTCCGTGTATCAGTGTAGTAATGTTCTTAGCCCAAATAGTAAATGTAGATTGCAGCTCAGCGTGGTCAAGGTTTGCAGCCAAGTTACATCTGTACTTTTGTACTTATAGCTGATATGGCTCCTTCCTGAGTCAGGTGTTGGGGAGCCTTTTTCATATTTTGTAGAATAACCTAAAATAATCTCACTAATCTTGTGGAAGGTTCCATCTAACTCTGGCAGGTTTATAATGTTGTCATGGGGAAGAACTGCTATCTGTGAAAACATTTAAAGTTACCCTTTTCTTCTAGGAAAACACAACCTTGAATTTGTCATCCAATGTGACACATGATGGGAGTGTCTGTGGCAATGACACACAAGCTGCACTTCTGGCAGTACGGTTTGGAGAAGGTCACTCTTGGAGCATTAACTTTACAAAAACCAACGAAACTTACCAGGGGGACTTCATCACATTTACCTACAACACCAATGATACTACTGTATTTCCTGATGCTAAAAGAAAAGGTAATGTTCAGTGCAGAATCCTACTTAAAAAACCATCTCTGCTGCAAGTGTCAGATCTCATGTACCTGACGTTGGTTGGCTTTTTCAAAGTTAGAAGGACCAATAATGTATCTAGTGACTTCTGTGCCATATACTGCCTAGCTATTGTTCATCATACCTGCCTACTGGGTAAGAATACAGACTAGTTCACTTCACTGAATGTATAATTCCTTTAAGTGGTGCGGACGGGGAAGGTTAACTGCTTGAACAGCCTTGGTTAGTGAGGTGCTGCTAGTATGGCATATGGAAGATTCATTTTGGTTTGCGCTACTTGACCTTCCACCTAGCAAAGCAATACGGTGTCAGGCCTTCTGTGTACTAATACCTACTAATAATAGACTTTTTTTTCTTGAATAAAAACTTAAATAAAAGGGTTCACCTTTCTAATGGCTTATCTAATTCTGGAAGCTTGGTTACTTCTCTGCATTACTTAACACTTCAGGTCAAGACATAGGTACAACATTCAAGAGAGGTTAGGATTGTTAGACTTAATTATTATCTCTTACTCTTTGTCTTATGGAATTATATAAAACATAACACTACCTATAAATGTTCTTGTAGTTCATAAGGCATTGAAATATTTGTGCTTTTTTGTAGGACCAATTACTATTGTTGTAAAGGATACTATGCGTCCAGTTCAACTGAATAACGTCTTCGTGTGTCATAGTACTGACTTTTTTGAAGCAGAGAACGTAACACAGATTTTCTGGAATGTGACTGTGCAGGCTTTTGTTCAGAATGGCACGATTGGTAAAAAAGGTGAGCATTTCAACTTGTGAGTGAGCTTTTTTTTGTATTGCACCTTAGTGCAGGGAGCAAAGTTCCATAATAAATCTGCTAGTTCTGAGATGCGCCGTGTTGAATAATGTTCCTGTAAATATCCTTTAATGTGTCTTTTCTAGTTCCTGGGAAAACAGATTAGTAGAACAGATTTAGTGGTATATAGTAATGTCGATTGTTCCCACACCAAGGTGGTAGTCTAATAAAGTGTGTATTCCAGTAATTGGGATATTAAAAATAAGCATTTCTGAAATACTGTTGCCGACTAGATCATCTGAGCTTCAAGGTTTCTAACTGACTGCCTTCCATTTTCAGCGGTAGCTTCTGCTTTTTCATTCGGAGTCCAGAGCTTGTTGTCTCATCTCATGGCTCAACTACGCAAGAGATGAGCACATCATCTTGCTATGTATACCTTAATAGCGTGGCTTACTTTGTCTTAGAGCAAATACATGTCACGCTTTTATAAGCACTTAGCTGTCTTTGTCCATGTGTTTCGCTTCTGTGTGTCAGAGGTAAGTAGTACCGCATATGCTACATGGATTTAAAACTGTGGGCGTTATTCTGGGAATAAATGGTAGCTGCAAGTTGTTTGGAACACTGTGCCATAGTGCTGAGTTTGAGACTTCAGACGTGGTGATTAGCAGACTCCCAATGAGCCTAGATTTCAACAGCGAAATTGGTGTCTGTATTGAACGGACCTCTGAGTCATAAGACTTCAATAAAATTTCAGCACTGAAATGGGGGTTACAATTTCTTTTCAGAGTCCAGATGTCGTGCCGATACACCTACTTCTGCACCTACTGTTCCGCCGACTATTGCCAATGTCACTACTGCCTCTACCACCACTTTATCGCCTGCTCCAACCACTGCTCCCAAACCTGTGGAGACTCCAGACACAGGAAACTATTCTCTTAAAAATGGAAATACAACTTGTCTTCTAGCTACTGTGGGGCTGCAGCTGAATGTTTCCCAAGACAAGGTGCTTCTCTTCTCTTTTGAAAGAGTAGAAAGGTTGCTGTAGTTATTTGGTATGAAATGCGAGTGCAGGGTATTTGCTCTGTGCACTGCTGGCTGTCCAGAACTGCTTCTGAGTATTTTGTATATAGCACCTCTGACATCAGAACAGTTTTGTGGCATAATGCCTAGCTTCAAAACCTTATGTGGATTCAAGGTAACTCGTTACTGGGAGTACTTTTTAACATCATTAAAAGCCTGGAACTTTCTTAGCTTTTTAAGGCTGTTGGTCCCTGCAGATACTGTCTTTGCCCACAGAGGGAGCCAAAGCTAGCCTGTTGTATTAGGCCAACAAAATAAGACTTCACTGAGCAATTTGCTTCACTGTTACCAGCATGTAAACTGACCTCAAGTAGCCTTGGTTCGATAGCAGCCAGGCTCAGTCTTCCTGCTGTCATCTTCAGTGACAAGCTCTTCTAGCCTCAGACTGCTACCGACTGAAACAGTGTATTCCTAAGGGCAGCTGAATGTCTTTGACGTGGTATGTCTATGTTTCAGCCTCTTCTGATCAATATCAACCCAAAGACCACTATGGCAGATGGTGCATGTGGTAACACAACAGCTACTCTGAAATTGAATGATGGAAACAGCACATTGATTGGTTTCACATTTGTTGTTGTAAGTAACTTCTATTTTAAATTAAGTTTCTACTTTAACAGCATTGCATGATGATCGCTCATAGTAAAATCCTTCGGTCACTTGCTGGTGGTAGGCTGTTCCCATATAGGAAGGGAAACTGGCTAGCTGACTGCCTCAAGGCAAATGGAGAATTGGGTTAAAGTTGTAGGAAATGTAAGACTGTGATAAAAGCGTTAGTCTTTGTAAAGCATGTGTTATTAAAGTTTAAAAATGCAGAATTGCACACTGACAGTTGGTTCTTGCTTCTCAAACAGAAAAATACAAGTGCAAGTGCACAAAAATTTTATCTGAAAGAGGTGAATGTTACACTGCTCAACCGTCTGAATGGTTCTGGTAAGAAATGGTATCTGCCTTAAAGCAAGTGTAAGCTCTTATTCAATGTCTGTATTTACCAAATACTTCTGACTTTTTTTTTTCCCAGTGCTGTTCATGCTTACTGTTACTTCCTACTTTAAGTTGATAGGAACAAAACTAATAAGCAGAGATGGCTGTAAACAGAGATGACTTTAAACAGCAGTGTGGGATCATTCTCTTTTCCTGAAACTTCTGCTAATGGGGTCTCTTACTTTGTGCTAAACATATATAAATTAAGAGGGCTTCTTTGTTCCTGTTTTCAGTAGTGTAAGTTTTTGACGTGTGAAATACAGTTGTACCAACTCTGAAGCTTTTTGTTTTTCCCAAACCATCTGGTCTCTTCTTTGATTGAAGATGCTGCTGTATCTTCCAACCACTTCTGCTTTAAATCTCACTGGGAAAAGAGACTGGTCCTTTAAAACTAAAGCATACTTTTTTTCCAAATCAAAAGCTGCTTGTCACGGCTACTGTGGTTAAAAGGGCACTAAAGCTAAAATGCTCGCAACTCTGCCATGTTGGGATGAGTGGAGGTACAAGGAAAGCCTGATACTGTGTCTGTATGGAGGATAGGTAGCTGTTAAGTACTGTAACAACTTCAGTGCCTGACTTCTTTTGGTTAAGCAGATCAATCACACTTCCTACTACCTTGTTTTTCAGAGCAGTCTCTGTTGAAAAGTTGGCCCCTTCAGATTCAGCTCCTTAGTCTTATGATTGTATTAGCAACTCTTGCATTTAAAGTGGGCATGCCAATTACGTTTTTTTTCCCCCCCACCCTTTGTTTAGTAATTTCAAATGCAGATAACAGCAATTTCAGCGAGTGGGATGCTTTCCTTGGTAGCTCTTATATGTGCCGAAAAGAGCAAACTCTTAAGATTAACGAAGAGCTTCAAGTACATACTTTCAACCTATGGATTCAGCCATTCCTTGTGGAGGCAAATAAGTTCTCTATAGGTAAGAGTTCTTTTTTTTTGGTTAATTCTTGCAATGCTTGCAAAATTCTTATCTCCTAAAAAGCACCAGCTTTGAGCACAAGCACTTTATTTTTGAAGCTCTTGCTCCATTGTTTTGTTTTAGGTTTGTTGGGTTGGCTTTTTGGGGGGTTTTTGCTGGTGGGTTTTTTTTTTGTTTTTTGTTTTTTTTTTTGAATGAATGAAGAGAAGGTCTGAGACTGACATTCAGGTTCAAGGAAAGCTTTGTTCTCACTTAAAAAATGTCTGCTAGGTATGTTGGTTCTCCTTTAAAACTTGGAAGAGCTAGAGACACTGAAGAGGGACTTAAGCATTGCCTTGCAGAGTAGGTTAGAAGTTATATGACATCATCTTGACATACAGCTCTTTGTAGCTTAAATATATAAGAAAATGGGACAAAACTTTAGCAGAAGTGGACTTTGGTAATACTGTTAGGTGTTTTGTGTCTTTTCACCTGACAGCCTAATTCCTTAGCAGTGTTGGGAGAAAAAAAAAATGAACTGACTGAGCTTCTTTCAGAAGCAGTCTTGAATATCCGGAAGTAAAGAAAGATTCTAAAATATTTGTTTGCTGAATTATCCTGGTTTTGTCTGGGGAAAACTGGAATGGCTTAAACTACCTCTTTCTTAACCTTTTAATGTAACCTGGTCTTTGTACTTAAGACAGTGCTGCAAGTATTACCGTTACTAGGCTAATCTGTACACAACAAATAGATTGAGTGCAGATTTAACTACTTTTTTTTTTTTAGGCAGAGGTAAGTTAACTCCCCAAATGAATATGGGGTAAACAGTACTTACCATAATACGCTCTAAAGAGTTAGGGTCCCATTTCACTCTAGTTCAAGTTGCAGCTAGCATCCTTATTCTCCTAATTACAGTTATTCCGTATCTCTGTAACACGTCTCCATTCTGGATAGGTTCTTGATACCAAGTCTAGGTCACTTTATTCTTCATGAGTAAAGGCACCAGACTTGCCTTAAATATGAAATAGATAAGCCTGGTTCTGTCTTACAAGTAGAAGAATGGCTGCTCCCTTGTCTAGTACACATCTTATGCACATGAAAACTCCTACACCAGGGGCACTTCCGTCAGCTTACTAAAGTTCATCAAAGGTTCCAAGTGATTATAATGCTTAATATATGCTAGATGTACCCGTGAGACCTCTGCAGATCTTTCTCTCTTAGTTTAAAGAGGTAGTAATACTTGATTATCTTTTTTCTAACACCTTCATATTAAGGAAAATGGATTTTTATTCCGCATTTGGCAAGTATTCTGTCTTTATTTATTCCTTGTTGCAACCTTTTTCTCATCTACAGCCCAGGAATGTTCGCTGGATGATGACAGCATTCTAATCCCAATTGTAGTTGGTGCTGCACTTGCTGGCTTGATTGCCATTATAGTGGTTGCTTACATAGTTGGCAGAAGAAAAAGCTATGCTGGATATCAAACTTTGTGAATCTAAATGCGATTCCTGTTCTGATTTCACTCTAATCAAAGCAAGTGCAAGTTCTGAAGTCCAAAAAAGACCCAAAACTTAGGAGTACTTACTAGCCACAGCTAATTGGAGTTGAGAAACAAAGAGAATGTTAATCTCAGATGAAGCAGAACTGCGTTCTTAGTTTTCCTGCTCTAAGAAGACACCGTGGGTTTCATAGCTGTTTTGAAGATGTCAAATGTTGGATGAATTGCTAGGCTAAGGATTTTATCTTGCGAAAGCCCTGAAGTGTTTAGGATTTATTTCTGCTTTTTATGAATTGTAGCCTGAAAGAAGAACACATTCTACACTGATGTGCATTGGGCAACTCCCAGAGTAGCTTAGAATTTGTACTTGCTTCTCTCCTCTGCGTTCTTTAGTTGTCATAATTGTGGGTTAAGCTGGCAGCATTAGTCACTCTGACTCGTATAGTATTTAACATGGATTGTACGATGCCGAGTACCAACTTCGTTTCTCAGAGAATTGAACTTTAGGCTGGCGATTAAGTGATCTTTTGAAGTGGCAGCAGTAACTTACTTAACTCTGACAGAATTTGAGTAGTTTACTCCTGCCCTGTTGTGGTTTCAGGAATCATTCCTATACGCTGGCTGTACAAACAAAATGGGTAACCTATACTTGCTAGATGGTGGGTATATAGGAAGACTTCAGTGCCATTTCCAAATGCTTTCAAAAAAAAAAAAAATTACTGTTAGGCACTGAATTCTTCATCACTTATACCTTGGCAATCATCTAAAATACTCAGCTGAGGCAGAGTTCTGCTAAATTAATGCAAGCTTTCTTGCTGGCATCAGTTCAAAGGGAATAACCTTTCTAAATATTCCAGAACTTTAAAGTGCACTTAACTTTATATCATACTCTGCACAGAACTGGTCTGTCTTGTTGCTTTGAATGACCCTTGTTTAAAGATGCTTTCATTTAATGAGCCAGTATCTGCTGTTGCAGCTTGAGCTGTCTTTAAGGCTTCATCTTGAATGGTTCTCTGCCAATCAAAATTCACATTATAACTGCCCGCCATTGGCATTCTGAATGTTTAATGTACTTTGTGTTTGATTGTTTGCTGTGTAGCATTTATTAATGTTAAGAATGCAAAAGCCAAACAAGTCTGAGATAGACTCGCAACACCTGTTTTTCCCTGCTGTGTGGACAGGATAACTAGCTTAAAAAAATGCAGTGCAACTGGACTGTTCATAAACTGCAGCTCTGTAGAGACTAACCTTTGCTGCACAACTTTTCTCTGGCCTCCTTGTGCTGTAATACATAGTTTTTACCGCATGGAAAAAAAAAAAAAGTCTTTTAGACTTCTAGATAAGTGTGGCTTTTTTGCATATGTCATAACATGAGCTGCCTAAAGTAGTTATTTAATGAACATAACATTGTCTCCCCCTTTAGAATGAGTTTAGCCTGCATCAAAGCTGGTTTAGTGTTTTATTAGTGTTTTCTAGGGTTGTAGAGATGTCTGTGGCATGTTTGTATGCAAATCATAAAGTACACTTCTTTCAGTAATTTTTTTTAAAAACCGTTTACTCTTGACACTAGCCGAGGAGACAAGTATGGGTGGATAACGCTTAATCTAGCTTGTAGTGTACAGCTTGAATTTTGCATCAGTTACTGAAATTCATTTTAATGAAAGTGGAGAACTCCTATAACTTTAATCCTGAAACAGGCTTCAAGACTTTCCATTTTAATTAAAAAAAAAAAAAAGAGTTAATCTAATGACTTCCATATTAATATATCCTCAAATGCAGAAGTTCATACAGATTTTTAGCAGTTTTGTGACTGATATTCAGTGGCACCAGTTATACATGCATTTCTGTTAAGGAGTAGTTACCACGCTGTATTCATCTGACCATGCAAATTTTTGAACTGTGCAGTTTCCAAATGACAATATAAAGGTTAGTGCAAACTGCTAGTCTTGTTGAATTTTGGGAGAAGTATCTTTGCAAAGACCTGCAGCTTAATCTTCATTTGCAAGTATATTGGCTTGGAGATTAAAGTACTCCTGGACTGATGTGCAGATAACTGGTTCAAAAAAAAAATCTTAAGTTTCACCTGACTGCCTGTTGTTATAAAACCACTAGTTTTCCTGTATGTATTGCGCCATAGGGAACTGTCAACCTGTTCAACATGTGCTCTAAATAATAAAGATTGTTCTATTTCTTAAGGAAACTTGTTCACATTTTTTAACTGATTTGAAAACAGACATCTTGTACTGTCTTTTTTTTTTTTTAAAGAAAATAAACTAAATGAGTAAGGTCAACTTCAATCAGTCTATATCTGAGATTCTTTTATAGAGCTGGTGAAGGTGCTCCTCAAAGAGGCCTCTGTCTATCTGAATGCTTTGTTTTGCAGCACATTCTGAAGTGTGCTTGGGTACAATCCGCTAGCAGAAGACAGCTTGGGAACTAATTGAGACAGTGTACATCTGGCTTGTGATTAGAAATTTCCTTGTAAACTTTTGTCAATTGTAGCTCCATCCAGACAAGACGTTCTTATGATTGATTTTGCGAGCCATCTTAAATTGGTGTACAGCTGTGAACAGTTAAGTTTCTTCTTGCAGTTGTCCTGGAAGATTAAATCGGTCTCTGCATTCAGCAAAAGTGGGGAAGCGTTAGGGAACCTTCTAGGAATTGGTTAGTAACTTCATCCTCTAAGGTAGGAGCTGTGTTCGTCCTGTCTGTGCTGCCAGTTCTTCTGGTAGCAGTACTACTGTACACTTCTTTTTGCCTGCATCAAGAGAGAAACTAGTCTTCCCTTCACCATACCTCTTCCTGGCTTATCTTGTGAACACTATGGTCATACAACAAGAGGAAGAAGTGCAGTCTAATCCTATGTCCTTCTTGATTCTAGCCTGCACTGCTTCTGTAATCATGATGTTAAATCTACCTTCTTATCAGCTACACAAAGGCATAATTACTACTGTCTTTTTCTGATACCGTGAGCACCTTTCTGAAGTGTAAGCTGAAGTTGGCCAAAGGTTTGGGGTTTTTTTTAGTGTGAAGAAAAACACAAATATTTTAATAGGCTCTTGTTAAAGAGCTGAACATTGGGGTTCCTAAGGATGTAAATCAGTCAAAGTGAATTTGAACTACAATTGGACTACAATGCAGGCATCAAACTTCTGTCAAATTATCAGTACAAGTCAGGCTGCAAGAGTCTATGATGAAACTTGAAACATGCAGGAGGTACTGCTGTCCTGTAATAAGTGTAAAGACTGGGTTTTTTTGTCAAAGCATTACTGTTTTTACTGTAATTCTATCTCCAGGATTGTTGTGTCTCCTGGAGTCTTGGAGTAAGTATCTAGACATTGGAAGACTGGACTTTGTGGTGTACTAATGATAAATCTACAGTAATATGCAGATAGGTGCTTTTCAAGGAAGTACATAATGGAATTATGAGTCTGTTAGTTAATGATGTTTGGGAAGAGGAACTATTGTTACTGTATTTTGGGGAGGGAGAAAAGGTCAGGCTTTTATGGATGACTGATATCTTTTGAGGGAAAGGCATGACAGTTTTAAATAATTAAAAGGAAATTATAGTGTTAAATACTTCTATTTAAATGCATTTCTTTTTCAGACTTTCTCTATTTAGCCCAGAGTTGCACAACGTCATTGTACCCATAGCAGTAGGAGCAGCTTTAGAAGGAATAGTTGTCCTAGTACTTACTGGCTTACTCTCTTGGTTATAAAAAACACTGTAACGCTGGATAGGAGTAGTTTTAAAACAGGAAAATTTAACTTAAAAAAAAAAAAAAAAAAAAGAAATTCTGAACTCAAAAGACAGCTTGCTTGCTGAGTCAAGCAAATGATTTTTTTAAAAACAAACTGGTTAAGAAATGATGCAGAATGTGCTGTCATGGTTTGTTTGAACCTAACAAACTGGAATATGTTCTGGTTCATAATCAATTGATGAATTAATTTAATTTCTTCCAAAATACTACACTTTTAATTTCAGAATATTCAAGACCTGCAGTGACAGTGAATAAAAATAGTTTTGTTCTGGGCTGTGGAAACAGCATTTAACTTGCATGCGCTTTGGATGTTGAGTATTAATGTGTTCAGTTATCATAGACTGTGGTTTGTTTTGATGACTATTGACTGTGCCTTATATACAGTTTACTAAATATTAAAATTGTGCTCTAAGAAACCAATATTTCTGATCTTTTAGCTTAAAGATGCCATGCTAGTAGTCCTCAAAAGAATCCTTTCCAGCCCATTAAGGCTTTTTTGGTTTTAATCTTTAAATTTACCACAGTGTTCTCTATCGCATAACGTATACTAATAAAACCACAAAAATTTGGGCTATCAGTCACATCTCATGATGGGAATTAAAAAGGAAGATCGCTTTTATACTGGGGCTAAAAGTGTTGGGGCCAAAGTTCCTGATTATTTTGAATGGAGACACGTTCAACCAGGTATGTTGAAAAAGCTGTTCCTCCTGGCCTGAACGTGGAGTCTGCCTGTCACGGTGTACAGTTACCAGGTTCTGCATTTGAAGACACTTCTCTGAAGCTTCTAACTGTTGCACAGTAACCATACATGGATAGACGTGTGCCAACAACAGTGGCAAACTGGAGAGAGGTAAAGGATGGAGTGCTCCTGGTATGATGCTTTAAACCCTTTTTATCCTGGGAATTCCTTGTACTAGTGCCATAGTGTGATGCATATTGCCATGATCTCCTTCCTTTAAAGAAGAGAGAAAGGGACTTTCCGTCGCTGCCTGCTGGGCACCTTTCATCCTAATCAAATTCATTCATGTTTAGTATCAATGACCCATTACCTGCACGTAGTAGTTAAATTGCATGTGCTGATCTTCAGCGAACAAAGATGCCTGAACATCCACTGTGGTTCTCTTTTTTAAGATGCTTAAATACTTTCTCAGTAGTCAAGAGTATTTTGAAATAGCTCACTGTATAAAGTATGTATTTCCTTTCCTCTTTTTTTTTTTCCCCTTCTAAGTGTTGCTCTGCTTGGCAGTAGGTGCCTTCAGATTGTCAGAGCTCAGTAATTTTCAGGTGCTGAACCTCCATGTGTTG
>VZTL01055759.1:0-12435 GCA_013400535.1 Scopus umbretta | reverse complement strand
AGAAAATAATAATAATAGTAATGATAAAAGAATATACAAAACAAGTGATGCACAATGCAATT
Organism: Scopus umbretta; assembly: GCA_013400535.1. Lineage (NCBI taxonomy): Eukaryota > Metazoa > Chordata > Aves > Pelecaniformes > Scopidae > Scopus > Scopus umbretta. Next base: position 12,373 of record VZTL01055759.1, on the reverse strand, counting down.
GCTCACCACCCACTGACCAATGCCCAGCCCGTTCCCGAGCAGTGATTCCTGCCCCCTGGTCAACTCCCCCAGTTTCTATACTGAGCCTGACGTCAGGTGGTATGGAATAGCCCTGTGGCCAGCCTGGGTCAGCTGTCCTGGCTGTGCCCCCTCCCAGCTCCTTGTGCACCTGGCAGAGCATGGGAAGCTGAAGAGTCCTCGACTAGTGTAAACACTACGGAGCAACAACTAAAACATCAGCGTGTTATCAGCATTGTTCTCATACTAAGTCCAAAACACAGCACTATAGCAGCTACTAGGAAAAAAATGAACTCTGAATTAAGCTGAAACCAGGACAACATGAAAGACAAGAAGGTAATCAGGAACAGTCATGAAGGCTTCATGAAGGCGATGTCATGTTTGACCAACATGATAACCTTTTACAATGAACTGACTGGCTTGGTAGACAAGGGGAGAGAAGTGGATATTGTGAACCTTGACTTCAGTAAGGCTTTCAAGACTTTCATCCCTTCTCTCATAGCTTTTTTCTTTAGCTTCTCATAGAGAAGGTGATAAATATGGGCTAGATAGAAGTCAGTGAGATGGACTGAAAAATGTCTGAATGGCTCAGATGGTGATGATCCGTGGCACAAAATCTAGTCAGAGGACAGTAACTAGTGGTGTACCCCGGGGGTCAATAGTGGGTCTGATCCTGTTCACCATCTGCATTAATGACCTGGAAGATGGGGCAGTGTACCCTCAGCAAGTTTGTAGGTGACACAAAACTGGGAGGAGTGGCTGATACACAAGAGGGTAATTATGCCATCCAGAGGGACCTTGACAGGCTGCACAAATTCTCTGACAGGAATCCTATGAAGTTCAACAAGAGGAAGTGCAAAGTCCTGCAGCTGCAGAGGAAAAACCCCATGTACCAGTACATGCTGGAAGCTGACTAACTGGAAAGCAGCTTGGTGGAAAAGGACCTAAGAGTCCTAGTGAACACAAAATTGACACAAGCCAGAAGTGTTCCTGAGTCCTTGCAGCAAACAGAGTGAATGGTATCCTGGCTGGCATGAAGAGGAGTGTTGCCAGTCAGCTGAGGGAGGTGATCCTTCCTCTCTACTCAGCACTGATGAGGCTATGCCTGGAGTACTGTGTCCAGTTCTGGGCTCTCTAGGACAAGAGATATGGAGAGAGTCCAGCAAAGGGTCACAACGATGATTAAAGAATTGGAGTGTCTCTCCTACGAGGAAAATCTGAGAAAGGTGTGACTGTTCAGTTTAGAGAAGAGAAGGCTCAGGGGGAATCTCATCAATGTACATAAATATCTGAAGAGAGAGTGCAAAGAGGATGGAGCCAGGCTCTTTTCAGTGGTGCCCCGGGACAGGACCAAGGGCAGTGGGCACAAACTGAGACACAGGAGAGTCCATCTGAACATCAGGAAACACATTTTTACTCTGAGGGTGACTGAGTACTGCCACAGGTTTCCCAGGGAGGTTGTGGATTCTCCACCCCTGGCGATATTCAAAAGCAGTTTGGACATGGTCCTAGGCAACCTGCATTAGGTGGCCCTGCTTGAGCAGGTGGATTGGGCAAGATGACCTCCAGAGATCCCTTCCAACATCAACTGTTCTGTGATTCTGTGACTATGGTAATCTTTATGGCAAAATACGTCACTGCTGTAATAGTTTCACCACTCACTCTTGTCAAATAAAAAAAATATGAAGTTCATTGACCCTAAAAGACAGAAATATTTTATCATGATTCTAACTGATTTCCAGAAAATTTTGATGGGATTGAGGCAGATTTCCTCTGAGGCACTACAGCTCAGTATGTATTTTAGGATCAGAGAAGCTGGTGATCATCAAAAGTGAAATTTTCCTCTTTTTCCCCTGATTAAATAGGCTTTGTTTCAGGTTCATTCAGGAAACAAATTAGCTGATGCATAGAACTAAAAAAATATACATATGCGCAAGTTCAAAGGTAGAGATTCCAACAAAAAATTTCTAAAATATGAACAGAAGAAAATGAAATTTTTTTTCTTAAATAACACTTGCCCAGACCTGAAATGGTGAGGTTAACTGACATAGTACTAAGCATTTATATCGAGAGACAAATTTATTCCCATAGCAATAAGCAAAGTACAGATACCAATCCAGTTAAAGAAGAAATGTGTTATTAGTAGAATCCCCTTTTCTAATTTCAAAGGCTGAGTAAAAGTAGATGAAACAATTTCAAGGAAATAGATTAGATGTATATATGCTTTTAATCTTTCTTACTATTTAAGTTTACCTGTAAGAAGCTAAAAACAACATATACACAAATCTCAAACTATTAATAACGTTATCAAAGTTTAATTATTAATTAATGGTTTTTTCATTTAGCCTTCCCTAGAATCAAATCCACATTAACAGTAGTTACTAAGGAGAAAAATAAAATTGTCACATAGTAAATTACCACCAATTCTCACCATTTTATAATATGCTATCTTCTTTATGACAGTTTCCCCACATCATGGCCATGTATCTTGTACCTCTTGGTCATAGCTTGCTGTAAATCCATGGAATTTGAGGTAGTTAATGGCATTTAGATCATAAATGGAAAAAAATGCTTTGAGATTTAATCAGATCATTACTGCTTAACAAGGCTCTTACAGTAGATCAAGTCTGACATTAATAAAGGTTTGAAAGTTTATAAAGTTTCTCTAAGCAAAACTGCTTTCATGATCTATTTAACCTTTTGGTGAAGCTGAATACTTGTTCTCCCAGTGTTTTTAGTAGTTTGTGCATGAAAATAGTGGTTGTCCTATTACTGTTTCCACAATTTTAGACAGTGACATTAAGATTGACCCATGAGAATCTCCCAAGGTTGCAGAAGAAATTCTTTTCTACTGTATTTACTGTTAGCTCCTTCATCTTCATTTCACTAACTTAGGCCTCCATATTAACATTATGTTGTTTCAGGTTATAGTAGTATAAATAAATTAATTCCAATAATTCCTTGTGTCTACACCTGTTTCTGTAATAAGGTGTTTCCATATATCAAAGTACATACTGGGTTTTACTGAAGACTTCAACTTTTCATAAAGAAATGTTCTTATGAAATAAAAATTCTGAGAGTACTTCTTTATTGTGCTATATATTCATAGTATCACACAAAAATTAGATTTAATGGGAATGTCAAGACCCTCCTCAAGGCAAGGCCACCTACATTTGTCATTCCTGGCAGATGGTCTATGCTTAAGATGTGAGCGGAACTCCACAGCCTTCCTGGGCAAAGGATTCCTGTGCTTTAATCTGCTGGTCATTAGAATTTTTTCCCATCTATGTTTAAGTCAGTCTTTCTTGCTGCATCTGAAGGCAGAGTCTGTCCTGCTTTCCTTGTTTACAAGGAGTATAGATACTTTCTCTTTTCAACATTACTTAAAATACTTGAAGGTAGTTACTATTTTCCTTATACATCTTGGCTGCAGTTTAAATAAATAATCCTATTTCTTTCAATCTTTTCTCTTAGATAATTTTTTCTATACTCCTGATCATTCTCTTTGTTTTCCACTATAATCTCTCCAGCAGGTACACATTTTTCCTCTAGTGCAACACACAAATGTTGGCATTAAATCTTTGCCCCGTTTTCCCCTGTAACTCCCAGACCTCTCTTTGAAACCTGTTTGTGAGCCTGCTGTTCCCTTACTGGTTTCATATAGAAGATTATTTCTGCCTAAGTGCTGTACCTTGTATTTCATCCAATTTTTAGGCCATTTCTCCAATTTGTCAAGATCATTTTTAACTTTATTCCTGCCTCCATCCTTGTATGTCTCTCAGTTTCATGACATCTGCAAATTTAATAAGCATATTTTCCATTTCAATTCAATTTCAGTTCAATTTGTTAATAAAAACATTGAACAGAACTAAACCCATGACAGAACCCTGTATATTCCCACCTGATCCTTCCTTCTTTTTTGACAGTGAAATATTGCCAAGGACTCTGTGGGTACTGTTAGCAAAGCTGTCTAACACCCACCTGGTAGTTTTCATCTGGACTATGATTCCCAAATTTACTTATAAGAATGTTACAAGAGACAGTTTCAAATGCCCTACAAGAGTCAATATACGACATCTACTACTTTTCCCCTGTTCACAGTTCCTGCAGTTCTGTCATGGAAGGAAATTAAACAGGTTGAGGTTATTTACTCTTGACAAATCAGTGCTGTCAGTGTTATTTATCTCCTTGTTATCTTCTAGGTGCTTAGAAACAGGTTTGTTTGGTCATAACTTTTTCCAGGAATTGAAATTAAGCTAAAAGTTCTATAATTTGGTGGCTTCTCCCTTTCTTATGAGTAGTCACAAAATTTGTTTTTCTTCAGGTCTTCCAACATTTTATCTATGCTCCACAGTTTCTCTCAGAAGTAACACTCGAATGCAAAGGCAGCTGTGTTTTGGTACATTATATTTATTAGCTATAGCTACACCTTGTCTTCCACCTCTAATCACACCCAGTGCAGAGTTCACTGGTTTTATGGCAACCATAAAAAGTTGCTATTGGTAACCAGAGGTTACCATTCCATTTTATGCTCTGTTTTTTGTCTTAGATTATGCCAGTCAAGCTGCTTAAGTGATTACTCTCTTTTATTTCTAGCAAAATAAGCTGGGATAGCTCATTTCCATCTTCAGTTGAAACTCTTTAAGACAACTTGGCTCACTTTAACTAAAATGAGTTAGAAGGCACTCACATCATGATGTGAAGGAGAAAGTGATTAGCAGCTGGGAACGGGATAGGGGTCATTACCTCTGCAAGCAACACAGCTGGAGAAGGAAGAAGGCATGTGTTCTGGCTTCAGTTTTCTTCTAGCTGAGAAAATCTGGCATTTCAGGAGATATTAGTATTGAACACTGGACTTTTTCACAATCTTATTTTCCAAAACATCCTGTAGTCAGCTAATACACTCATTTCATTCTTTTCCCCTGCTACTTCTATCTAATCAGCTATTGAAAATAGAGGAAAATTCACAGCTTTGCCCTGTACTGAATAATGTTATTTTTTCTCATCTGTCTGCATCTCCAGTTCTCAAGATTATCAAGATATTTCCATATAATATTCTTATACCTATTACTTTGAATTATTTTTCTGAGTGTGATGTCATATGCAACTACTATTAGCACATCATTACAGCTTTATATGGACATTAATAAAAGCATTAATATAATTTGACCTAAGTCAAGTCCTTTAAGAATTTCACCAGAAGGGAAGGCCTGTAGTTTCCTTCTGCACAGTCCACTACAGTCTCCCCTTTAGCTGTTGATTTAGCCCTGTCACATTTTGTTTAGTAATCCTATCTTCTCCAGCTTTACTCATAATTTATGAGTAAAGCTCAAGGACACATCTTTTAGGACTGATGCAGTGAATGTTTTTCTGATGTGCATGTGGGACCTTGTGATGAGCCCAAAAAGGCCAGAGGCCACAAACCAAGGTAGATCTATTTCTCTGACAAAGGCAAAGTGCTGTAGAAGTTATTTTTTAGTGACTCCCCCAGCATCCTCTCTTATCATTAGACCCTGTTCTTCCTGGCATCAATTGCAGGGCTTTCACAGAACTTCAGTGGAAGAAGAATCAGAATAGCAAACAGGCAAGATCTCCAACAAACTGAAACTATACATAGGAACAGCTTTAGCACAATTAATTGGGCAAATACTGGAGACGCTTATGTAAGCTCCAAAGCCAATAAAGATAAAAATTTGAACCAGGAACATCTTTTCAAAGAAAGTCATAGAATGCTTGAAATCTGAACTGGGTAAGTAATTAGAAAAAAGACACTATAAGCTGCAGGCTCTGATATATGTTGGAAGGCCCCTTTATTACAATGTCTAATTTATTTGACTAATCCTAAAATTTATACTCCATGGTGGCAGGCACAGAAATTCACATATTATTTAATCCTTCTCTTTGTCTCATTGTAAATACAGTTCTTCATAGGGAATTGTGGTTTAGGAAAGGTCTTTCAGTGACTTTCAGGCAGCAGTATGAGAAAAAAAACATTCTTGGCCAGTTCTTATTGAAGTGATGGTTTCTATTCTCCAATAGCTTTAACAACCATGAACAAAAATACTGCATGGAAACACACAAAAGACCCTTTACCTGTTAGGTGGTAAAACCATTGCAAGATTCCCTTTTGAAAAAGGATGACCTTTACACTTGAGATGGCCCTTCACAGCCTTATGTGAAAAGGACTTAAGCACAGCTTTTCAGTGAAGGGTGACACAGTTATTCTTGATGAGAAATATTGAGAATTCACAGATGTAAATTCACCTGAGACAGAAATACAGGTACAACAACACCTTATTTAATGTGAGACAGCAAATAAGGTTGAGGCTTATACAGTAAATACTTTGGGTATAGAAAACTATGAACAGAAAAAATATCGTGTCCCCATTATTCCAGAAAGCACCACTAGATTTTTGGGTTGGGTTATGTATATAACATAGCTAGACCTTTCCTTATAAAGTAAGTTTACAAGTTATCTTGCCATTAGATACCTGAACAGACAGCACAGTCACTGTGATGTTTTCTTACATTCATACACCACCATAAGACCTAATAAAGATAGTTCAGATTATAAACATAAATCCAAGCTTCAGGAACTGAAGCTAAGCCAATTTTTGTGCTGCTATTTTGTTGGCACACAGTCTAAATATTTTCATTGGGTTTGGCTCCTGCTTTTAAACTGGATGGTATTCAGGCTAACGCTTGGTTAGGAAATATGGTTTCTTTAATAATGGAGAGACCATCCAGCCACAGTTAGCGCAACCAGAGGTTAGCACAACAAAAGCTATTGTTTCTGGCTGTGATACATTTTTCTCTTTGGCATAAGGATTTTCTTAGCATAAAGTTAATGGCTAGCAATGGGTTCCCTCAGAAGTGTTTTGCCAAGAAATTAACTGCATGCATCATTAATGAAGTCAGTGTTTCTGCATCACTGTTCATAGAAAATATTCACATAAATAAGGCAATAAACCCAGGAGATTCTATCAAAGTAAATGTGCTTAAGTACTTTCCCCCAGAAAGAGAAAGCTATAAAAATATTTTTGCACTTCACAAATTTTCTGAATTTTGCTGTCTGTTTTCCAGTAGCTTTATCTTGCTTCTCTCTATATCTTAATCTTTAGAAATACATTTTTCATTATGAGTACCTGGCTTAGACTGAAATAAACTGGAAAGCTTCAAAAAAAATAGTTCAGCCTATTCTGAGGGTGAGATGAGGAAAAATTGTTTTTGCACATTAACTTTCTGGTCATTAAGCTTATTTATTCTCTTTGAGAATCTAACAGAGCCATAAAATCAAGTGATGGAGATCAGATTTTCACCATTCATATGAAAAACAGCTCTTCGTTAACCAAGTCATGAGCCTTTCAAGAAGTCTCAGTTCATACTTACCATACAGGAACCCATTAAAACTTTGACATCAACATTTGGCATATACTGAGCATACCCCAGCTCCTGATGGTGGCAGATGTGTGTGGCCGTGTTGTGTAGAACAGGACTTTCACTGAAAAACCTGCAGTAGGCCACAAGTGCTGGATAAATTCATCTTTTCTTTCTCTCTTACTCTCAGTAATTCCAGAGATCTCATTCATACCAGTTCTCTTATTTTCAGTAGTCAGCCTACCTGTTTTCAGCATTAAATCAGTTGAATGCCACCTTGAAGAAGACAGTCTGTAATGACCAGTCACTGACAGATTTCCTCTCTAACATAAGGCAAATAATTTCAGTATTCACCAGCGAGTAATGCCTTTTTTTCCTGTAGTAGAATTACAGAGGAACAGCTATGGTGCTTTAAATACATATCTTAATCTGAAAGTGTTCAAACTGTAACTCTGAGTTCTTCTTTTTCAAAATCCTCAAGGGTATTCAGAATTGCTGCATGCTCATGGGTGCACTTGACATTGGCTGGAACCATGATCTGAACTATCGAGCTATAATAAAGTCTAGACTCTTAAGCGAATGTTGTTCTTTGGTCCTCTGTGTCTCAGTTCCTTGCAAATGAAGCAGAGCCAATGTTGCCCCATTCACTTTAGGTTATGAAGATAAGTTCTTCATTAGTGTTTTGAAAAATACCAGGTGCTGTGATGTGAAACAGCAAACAAACAACAAGAAGTAAACTTGTAATTCTGTGTGCAGAATTTGAGTGGGTCAGGGCCCACTCACTGAGAAATTCAAACAGCACTACTATTTATCCTCTGACTCTCTTCTTAAAGATTATTAAGATATATAGGATAAAAGCTGCACAGATGATTTCTTATTTTTTCAATGTTCCATTTTGAAAATGTTAGCCACAGGACATTAAAAATCCTTTTCAGTCAACTTCCTTTGTGAAGAAAGCAAGAAGCTGACAGGAGGTGTATATTTGCATCTCGTCCCAGCATAGTGCTGGCATTCAGCCAGAGCACGCACCGAGAGCCAGGTATTCAGGGGCACCCCTTACAGCATACATAGCCTGTAGGAGCAGGGAATTGAACTTAAACACCTTAAAAGCCTCTTCCATTCTTACGATAGCAATCTAGACATAAGCACTTTTATCCGCAGAGCAATAAGAAACTCTCAACAGCAGCAAAACATTTGCGTCTGATTTTGGATATAAGGACTAATCAGTTTCTTCACACATGGAACAGCTACAAAAGATGGAGTTTTGCAGATACCTTTACAGACAAACTAAGTACATTCTTCTCTTGAACAGCTGCAGTGTAGTTTTATGATAAGCAATAAAATCAGACCCATGATGGCTAGTAAATTACTTTGAGATATTTCTATTTGATAGTTGTCTTGCACTGAAACTGCTGCCTAACAGTAGCCAGTGCTGCAAGCCCATACACAATTATTTCAAGGATGTGATTTCAAGGAACATATTTTGCTTTGCCTCCATGGAGATACACAGTAAAAATTTCACTTTAACATTCCCGTTTTCTTCATATGGCCTATAGGGAAGTAATTAAAATAAGCCGTTGCCAAGGAAGTACTGCAAACTTCTCTTAGAGAAATATGTATATGCCATTGTATACATCTGAACTAATAATTATTATGTATTATTAGTTGCATACTGGCAACAAGCTTGGTGCTTTGCCATTTGCATTCTGCTGTTGTTGAGCTTGAAATGAACCCCAGACAACTGCAAGTTATCAGGAAAGACTAACTGTTGTTCTTTGCCTAGAAAATACCCCAGTGCTAATTTTGCTATGAAAAGCAATCAATTTACAATTGCAACAGGAAATCAGGTAGACCTCAGAAAGATCCTATCTCACTGTCTTGCCATGTCAGTATATAACTTTCTATTCATGTGATTAAAATAAAATCAAGCAAGCGATAGTTTTTACTAGTAGTGAGATTTCTTGGCTTTTAAAATTGTGTTCTGTCAGAACACACTATAAGAAGACACAGATAAAACTTTTAAGTTATTTTTATTCTCATCAGAAAGTATCCAGAGCATCACCATTTATCACCAGAACAGAGTGTAAAATGTATTATCTTCTCTAGAAGCACCCTGAGTAAAGTGAAGGGTAAATGAGACCACACTTTATAGATGCCCATCTTTATCCATTTGTTACAGCAAATGTTGCAGTCCCAAGTCCATCAGTCCAAAATAAGGAACAGCAACAAAAGAATTCATGATTACAGAAAAATGACTGCCATAGAACTGAGATACTTCAGTAATGTAATGTAATAACTATTTATATCATCAATTTAGGGAAAATTCAGAAATGTACTTGAATGTTTGCAAATCCATCTTTTTTGTCTACTACATGCATATGTATTTGCACACATATAGACACATACTTCTGCTTGCAATAAAAGCTACCTAGACTCTCAATATATTTTTATTAGACAACTGTGGAATAAAATAAAATTGAAATAATACAGGGATTACTTATAACACCTCAACTCCCCCCTCAAGTTGAATTATAAGGTACGAAGATAATCACTTGATTTTTCCCCTTTGACCTCATGAATCTTGCAGTCTTAGCTACACACTGACACTGATCAAGGCCACCTGTTCCAGGAGCCAGCCTGTAACCCAGTCATCTGGGCACTCTGCTAGAGATCCATTCCTCCCCTGGAGCAGCACTGGAACCCAAATTTCCTACTTACTAAGCAGACATTTCTGGCAAAAGCCATGACCCTTTTAAGTGAAACTTAAAGCAGACTTAGTCCTGCAATCTCAGAGCATCTCTGGCAGAGTCCTTGCAGGACCTAAGAACAGAGGCGCCTGTTTCTGGTATCTGTGTTTCAACACAGTATAAATGTCTAGATTGAATTCAGACTCGACCTATATGAATTTAGTCACTTTAGGATTATTTTTTGCCTAAAATGATGACACTTTGGGTATCCCTCTTCTCAGAAACAATCAATTTGACTTCCCTGGAATGCTTCTACGAACAAATTCCCATGAATGATCCCATCTGTCCTCGCTTGGTACTTCAGGTTTTAGGAGTTTTGTAAACCATGGCACTGTAGAGTTGGCAGCCAGAGACATGTCTCGGTCACAATTCCCTGCATTTGGAGTGGCTGTCTAAACCAGACTTTAGGGAGAGAAGGGTATAAGGAAAATGCAGTCTCTCTGCCAGACTTAAATGCCTGCTGAAGAAATACCCTAAGAAGTATATATCTGTGAAACCAGGATTCACAGCCCAACATTACTTTCATGCTGTACATGACATATGAAGGCACTTGTCAGTCCTGTGTAAGTTGTTTGATCCTAGTGATTGTACAGTCTCTCCATTCAGACAGCGACTGTGTCTAATTGCTAATGGTCAACATGAAAGCGCCAAGGGCTTTGAATCCCTCCTCCAGGGAAGTACCTGATAAGAAACTCCACTCCAACCTTTCCCTCTCTTCCCTACCACTGACAATTCCCACATTAATTAATCATATTTTCAATACGCTACCTCGTCAAAATTCAAGCAGTGATGAAGTCAGTGAATTGATTAAATGGCTTGGAACCAAGTGCCACTAACTTGAAAATGGTGCATGTTTGAATCAGTCCTTCGTTACAAACATGGTACTAACAGCAAGATGATCTGGTGCTTGAACAAGATCACCTAATCATACTCTCATGAAAAATCATTTAACTAGGGATGCATCTATATGTCACCAGTATGGACCACACTCCAGAATTGTTCTTGCATTACTCACTGGTGTCAGAAAGTAGGCTCTGAAGAGTTATGAACTTTCTTTCCTTAGCTACTGAGCCATAGGCTTCATCCCATATTGCAGGCAAAATCCTGACCTCAGCTATTCGTGCTTTCCACAATCCTCAGCTGGGCAGTGCTTGCTGATGTACATTGATATGATGTCTTCAATGCCTAAGAAATACCAAGTAGCACCAACTGCAGTCATGCATCCCCTAGCAACAGAGGCCATCATGAGCACATCAAGCTCATTTTCCAGTGGTTTCCTATGGAAGAAGGATATGGAACACAGACTTTCTGTGAATCTTTGCAGCAGAGTTTGTGGACAAAATAGCACACCCTGAAACTGATAAATCCACGTGGTAGAGCACTTCATTCAGCAGACACCCTAATTCTGGCACCTCAGCAGTGTAACGGTATTCATACAGCAGAGCATCTGGATGAAACAGCCTTACCTTCCACATCAGGTATCCCCCACTGGCCTGCCTTTATACTGCTTTCCATGCAGAAATAGCAACAGACTGTAAATGAAGTCCACACAGACATACCAATACCTTTACAGTAGCTGTATCTGCTTTAATAACTTTTGCCAAATGGAGTATGTACCAGATGCCAGATTGTCAGATCTGGCCCCTCATGAGAATAAGTTTGGCGTCCGTTCTACAAAATAAGTAATCAGGTTCAAGGTCTTGGCCCAACAGCTTTTCTTATGGCCTATGCCCAAGACATCAGGAAAACAAAATCTACAGCTCAGAAATGAAAAGCATCATTGACAGCTCCAGTCTTCCAGTATAACAGAACATTCTACTGCAGCAGTAAAATTCATCTATGCAGGTGACATGCATTTCTTAGAGGCTGATCCAAAAATGCACTCCCTACCCTCTACCCACATTCTTCAGAAAAATGTGTCATTGCAAATCTCATCTGCTGCTGCCCCCAGTGCATAGTGCATTTCTTTTACCTTACCCTCTCTAACAAATATATCACAAGATGTACATTTAAAAAAAAAGATGAAGGAAGAAAGGCTAAAAGTCTAGGAAAGTAAGAGTCCTTACTTTCTACTGTTACACTTGTGCTGTTCCCCTGAAAGAGGAGAGGACAAAAACCTGTATGTGGCAGGTGCACAGTCACAGTAATGAACACTTCTCTGGAGATGTTCAGGCACTTTGAGGTTGAGAAATAAGTTTATAAACCTACATAGGATAGGACAGGATAGGATA
>VZTL01055758.1:62438-96659 GCA_013400535.1 Scopus umbretta | reverse complement strand
TTTTTTTTATCTATATACACCGAACAATAATGACATACAAATAACATCCAGAAAAAGTGGCGGCTGCGTCGCCATGAGACAACCGGGTTTCTAAACTACATGCAAACACAGCAATACATTCGGAAACAACTGCACCCCGTTTGCACTTGTTTTTTTTGTTGTCAATCTATCTGCATAATTAAAGATAGATTTCTATTCAATTCTGGTTAAGCTTCTATAAATTATATAACCTGCTTTAAAACCTCCCTGTAAACAACAAACCATCGTTTGTATTTTAATAAATCTTGATTTCCCCCCTTCTACTTTAGACGATGTATTTCAAGCAAGAATACACTGAATTCAGTAGGTAAATCTCACTTTAAAACAATTCAACTGCCCCCAAATAATTCAACAACTGCCCTCAAATAATATTTACAAAGACAGTGGCAATCGTGACACAAAGGAACAAATGTAACAGGCAAAATCATCAAGTTTGCATTCCTGCATTGATAGTAGATTCACATAGGGTGAAAGCGTGTCAGCAGTTTCCAGAAGCCTTTAAAAATTAGAAGGAACCTGGCTTCTTATTCAGCAAAAGCACTTAAAGCAAGTTCAAGCACAAAGAGTTAATGCGTTCTTCCTACTTCTGAAAGTAGGAACGAACCCGATTTCGTCAGTGAGGTTTGGCAACGTGCGAAATCCTGTAACCAATTTCATTTCCTGATAAATGAACGGTCCACAGGGGAAAGTCAGCCAGAGGCTTTGGGAACTGCCGAGAGCTCAGACATGACCGAGAGGCTCCTGGAAGGAGCCAGACTGTCTCTTCGCTTATCACCGCCCAGCCAAACGGCACCATCCGAACGCCGGCGCTGCCAGACTCCATTTCCAGCCCCAAGCTGCGGCGCAACGCGATAGCGCTTCATCGACACGCGGGATCCCCTGAAAAAATAAACCAGCTCCAGCAAACGTCTTACATTCTACTTTAAGCGATCGGGCTGGAAACACATGGCTGTATAAAACAGGCGTTGGGATGTAGCTTGTAAAGGTCTGCGCTGTTTATGTGTTTTAAAGCCAAGTGCTAGGAGCGACTCGGTATTCCGGAGTTTAGAATCTCCCCCCCCCCGCCCTTCCAACAGGAAAAAGCCAAATGCAGAAGGATAAATCATTCATTATTGGATGTATCTTGGCGTTAGTGAGACTGCGAAGGATGCATTTTCAGTAAGAACTATAGGCCGTGGCACACGGCAAGCGGAACGCCAGTCACCGTTTTAAACCATTCCCGGATTTAAACTATAAATTGATTGTTTGAAAAGGTATCCTGACAAACGTGACTGACAGTCTTACTGAATCTTAGCAGTAAATAACAGATCCGATTGCCAAATGACAAATGTGCCTCAACGCAAGCTCAGCTGTGATTTTCTGATCTATTTAAATGCCATCTTTTCATACACACTTAACCTGACTGTTTGTTTGCTTTTATATTATTACAAATTGATTCACAATTCCAACATTTTTACAGGAAATTCAAGTCACTTGACACAAGGAGATTTGAACTTTTAAAAGCCTAAAGTTTGAGCTTATAAAAAAAAAATATTGCCAGTCTGATGACCCCTGAAGGGAAGATAAAAGGAAAAAAAAAATAGCTCAAATAATAACTTCAGGCCCTTCATTACCAAAATTCTGGGTAACTTTTCAAGTGGCTTGCAGGCTTATAATAGCAACGACGTCTGCAATTGATTAGCTACCCCAGCACAACCAGATGTCACAAAGACAGGGAGAAAGTACTGCTGGTTCTAGAGTTTACCGGGAAGCAGAACATCATTTCACTGAAACCCAAAATATCTAAAAAGGAAGTTGGCGAAGCTAAAGAAATATTATGCTTGTTCTCAACCAAAGTGTCTGAATTGAGTTTCAGTGCATCTTCTAGTTCTCTGGAAAGCCTGGGATAAATTCTTTCTTGCTCCCAAGGAAAATGCTGCTCACTTGACTCATTCTGCCCTTTATCAACACCACTGCTACTCATTGCTTTGCTGGGATCTTTGATGCATTCTGCTCAAGACTGTGACAAACACAAGCTGGTAATACCAAAAAAGACAGTTCTCTACGTTAACTGTCTACCCAGGTTTGTAAACGAGGTACACGGCCTTGGAGGAACATCAGAGCATGACTCCAGACACACCAAGGGCTCCGCTTAGAGCAAACGAACTCCAGGAGCCCCATCCCTGTTGCTCCTTCCATGATTTTACTCCTGTTACTTAATGCACGTTTTATACCCCAAATGAGAAAAGCAATGAGAATACCTGAAAGGAACATGACGAAGATCAGTTCTTCTTTCAGAGCATTTTCGTATTAACAATACCACTGCCTTGGAAAATATCACTGATGCTTTTTACGCTACTGCTATGCTTTTACCAAATATTGCTATGACTCCATGCACATCATCGCGGAGCGAGCAAGAAACGCTGTGCCAGGAAAATAAGTTGCCTACTTTCTTCTCTCTCCAGGCCGTGGCATAAAAATGGAGGATAATACTGCAGGCTATGATATACTACAGACTGGTTGACATAAACAAAAACCAGCACTGTAATATCAGCATTCCTACACTACTTCTAAGATGACCAGTCAAAGCACATTGAAGGGATTTAGCCATCAGCGTCTTATTTCAATTATAACCAGTAGAAGAGAAATTACTCGTTGAATAGTTTACGTTTTACCATCCGTTTCAACACAAGAGCTTGCAAAAGCTGAATAGAATTGGCGTTGGCGACCAAGACTCATTCCCAGCTCCTTCAAGCTGATTGTTCACCAGTTAACAGGGTTCTACCTCCACCTCTTCTGCTCCTCTGGTTGCTCCTCTCAACCCACCTCAACCAAGTTGGTTGAAGCTCAGAAGCTCACAGACCCATTTTTGCTGTTCTGTTCACACACGGCATAGGGGGAAACACAAAGCAAAGATCTTATGCTGTGAGATCCTTACCAGACTACTGACCGCCGTGGGCATGACTGCCCTGCAGAGGCACGGAGACCTGTGCTTGGTAGCCCTTTGAACTACTGCAGGTTTAGGCAATGGGGCTGGTCTCCTTACATTTAGAGTGATGCAATGCAAAAAACCAGTCCTATTGCTGTCCTTTAAAGCAACACAGGAAAGACAAAGCCAGGACACATCAACTCAATTTTCGGAGCTACTGCTCAATCAACACGACTCTTGCAAAACGGCAGCCGCAGAAACTAGGGAGGAAGGGGACAGGGAAAAGTGAAGCATAGTCCCCCTTCCCTCCTCATTAACACCAGGCCGTACGAGCCACATACTCCCTGCCACGGGATATGCAAAGTCGTAGGCACCTGCCCCGTGTCCTGCTCACATCATGCCTGGTAGCACCTCATAAGCATGAAGATATGTCTCAAAAACCTTCAGCTTGTTGAAGCCAACAGCAAAACTCTCCAGTGAGAGCAGGATTTTTCCCACGGATCTCTGAAGTGTTAGGGTATTGCAATGAACATTTCGGTGACTAGGAAGAAAACAGCGTTGAAGTTCTCCATTTATTCTTGCTCTGTGAAGAAAAGCTTTATACAGTGCCCTCTCCAAGTTGAAAGCATGATTATTATTTTCTGTTCAAAGCGATTTTGGCTCCTTTACAGTAAGAAACTGATATTACATGAGAAACAGTTTAAAGATCAGAGATTCAAGAGTTTGCTAATGCATATTTTCCTGTGCTGATGCTGCAGTGATGTTTATGTTACTCTTCAATAGGGAGGTGTCAGAAAAGCATTAATATGTTTTTAACTGCGTGCCAGGCAGACAAGCAAAATAAAATAGCTGTTTTTTGTCGTTTTTTTCTTTTTTTTTTTTTTTTTTCCTTGTTCTAGTCAACAATGCCAAAAGTTACTGTTTATTTTTCTCCACCACCATGGAAGAATTTAAAACCACTGAAATAAACTAAAGTTAAAAAGCTGGTTTTAATTCCAAAACTTGGACTTTTTGACTGACAGCTGCTATGTAAAAGCAAACCTAACTTGTTTGGGTTCTCAGGAGCATTCACATTTGAAAAACTAAGTCTCCTGGAGCCATTTGAGGGGTGGGGTTTTTTTTGGTCCCTTCCCCTTCCCCATAATGCTAAAAAAATAATTTAAAAAATGTGATACTGTATAATTTTCACATTCAGAAGACACCTGGGGAGAGGTGGAGAGCACATCCCCTTTTCAAACAGCCTTGAGAGTAACATATAAATATGGTATCGATTACAGCGTTAGCTAACTCTCTTTGGGAGCGCCAAAGAGAGGTTGTGAATGCCACGGTACACACCACCGCTGTTAGACCTGGCAATATTCAAACAGATAATATACTCAGCTGTAACTCAGACCTTATGTGCAGAAGGACTCGTCTTACACCACACCAAAGAAAACCAAATCTTGACATGTTTGTCATTCAAAATCCATGCAAACACTTACTGGAATGGTAACTGTAGGAGGAGTTCTGGCTGGGTTTTTTTACTGAAAAATATTAAAGCAAACTTTAAATAAATAAATAAGCAAGCTTTATAAGTGACTTACCAACACGACCAGACTACGTCAACTTCTCAAACGTCTTGAGCCCAGCAATATGAAGCTCCATGGCCTTCCATGGATCACAAGTTTCAAGTCAAACTACATTTCAAAGGACTGTAATATCTTTTATTTCACCTTCCCTAAAGCGTCTAAGTTAACAGATTTCTTCTATCTTACGTAAAGGACGTTTCTGAAAGTGAAGTGTTGTTAGTATTCAATCCGACTCATCAACTGTATTTGTGTTACACGTAGCTACAAACAAGTCTCTCTAAAGACTGCTGAATTCCACTCGTACCCATGGAACAAAAGGAGTCACCAAATTTCAAAAGACTTCTAATCCACAGATGCTAAAGCTAATTTACTTTGGCCCTTGGCTTCTTCAGTGTTAAAAACATAACCAGGCATATAAAAAAAAAAGCTTAAACAAGCATAAGGGTTGCAATTTTGTTTAAAAATATATATGGCCTTCCCTGCAAAATTTGTTACCATGCTATATATTCTAACTAGCTACTCAAGTCTACCTCCTGCTAAGGAAGCATTTCGGTGGATTATCATATTAACTTTCAAAAGTGACAGCGGTACTTATTTCTGAACTAAAGCTCCAAAGTTTTGGTTTCCTTCTGGGATTATGGGGCTAAGAGCCTGACTTCTGACTTTCTTTCTGTAAGTTTTTGCAACGCACAGTCAAGAGTTCCCATATAATGCAGTATGTCAGCAAGTATCTAACTTTAAGTACTATACTAGTCACAGTTTTTCCATAATATTTTTCACATGCTTTAGATCTTGCCTACACACAAGTTTGCACCATTTAATTAAACAGATTTAAATGATATAAACCCCTGCTTGGACATACTTATTATAAAGTGGTGTCATTCAGTTTAGTTTCAACTCATTCTCAACAATTTAAGTAGCTGGGCTTAATAGAAGAGCACCTGCATAAGGCTTTGCCCTGGTTCAGACAGACAGACAGGTTTATAATCCCACTTTAAGATTAGCCAGAGTCAGCTGAGTGCAGTCATGTCTTTGACTGCCTGCTCACAGCTTCATCACGAGAAGTTATTTTCTGACCACAGAGCCCATCAAAACTTTCAAGATAATTTTTCCTGGAATTTTGATTACCCGAAATCATATTTCTCAAGGGATGGGGAGAATATTCTTCTCTACCCAAGCTCTCTGACAATCTGACCTCTAAAACGAACGCCTTCACGAGAAACGTGAATTGTTGTTCATCACTTACAGGTCAGCTCATGGAAGCAGGGAAGTTTGACATCTTAATTGAGGGTATAAATTGTCAGAAGGAAATCTACAATCCCTAAATGCTCTTATTCTCAGCATATGTTTGGGGTTTTGGAAAGGCCCAAAAAGCAGTTTGTTTAAAAGTTTCTTCCACTTCTCTTACTAATCTGATCTTCTTCAGGTTAAGGGTTAACAGCAGTTGAGGGTCAGGAAAGGGAAGTCCGCATTACAGATGCCTGCCTAGTGTCAGACCTAAGGATGTATTAGACACAATCGGCTTCCACTATACTAAGATCTTTGACCCTCCAGCCAGAAAAACATAAATATCAGGAAGAATTTGATGAATTTATTTTTAAGGAGGTTTTCTGTCTCTCTTGCTTAGTGCGATGCCCTAGAGCTCTGTAAAGGAGTTGCTGGTCTCCTTAAGTCCTCTGCCCCTACCTCTTCACAGGGTCATACAGAGTTAATTTGTGCAGTCTTCTACCAAAACCCATGGTAGTGAGGTACTGTTACAGCAGTTAAACAAATGCAAGAAAGCTGTACCTAACTTAAGAATTACAGATCTGCCCCAAGGTTTAATTTAGATCACTGAAGACCACTGGTCTGGATTCTGAAGCCAGCATCTAGCCCTGGCCCCATAACAACCACTGAGGACTCAGGACATCAGGACTCTAGAAAAAAACCCAAACCCATCATCAGGAGCAATTGTAATGGAAGGTGGGGCAATGGATGGTCTCTCAGGATCAACATGGCCTTAGGTAGGATGCATACATCTTTCCTTCGCAACCTGGGGCGCTGTGCGAGCGCTGCTCATGGCCTGCCCCTCTGCCTGGTGTGACAGTGCAAATGACTGTTGAACAGATGATGTCTCCTCCCTAGCAGAAGTATCTATGGAAGCAGGGCAACCTTTCCAGAGCGCTCGGTAGCTACACCAAGAGACTGCTTAGACTCCCTCAGTTTTAGGGACTTCACATGCACTTTCTTTTATGGCTAAACCTTCTTTCCAGAGTTGAAAATACCTACACTTGACATCCCCCATCGAATTCACTGCCACCTTCGTCAACCACCGTGTTATTTTAATGACATTTTTGGTGGCTGAACTTTTGGTGTCGACGCTGCTTCCCTAGGAGCGGGGTGATGTGCCAGGGACACAAAGCTGTTCTGGTCCAGCTGCCAGGCGGCATCTACCATCGCTCCATCGCTCTGATGACAATTTACTCTTTTCAATGATTAGGGGCTTTCTCCAGTGAAACAAATGGAAGTTGAAGGAGTTGGAAATACATCATTAATAGAAGGGGAAACCTATGAGAAGTGCTTTTAACACCTAAAGCGAAACTTGTTCTGTCAAGAGACTGGAGGCTTTTACTTCTGCTGCTTTTACATATTCTGTGAAATTTTAATGCCCATTGAACTAGAAAGCACTTCAATAAGTATTAAATTTTGTACCACACCAAAAAGGTGCGAGTTGATAGCACGATGGCGTGTCTGCATAACACATCAAGAACATATGACAGAATGCACACTGATGACAAAATACTCACTGACACAGGGAGAAAAGGAATAGGAGAAAAATAAAAGCAGCCCAGAATATGTTCATGAAAACGAAATCTCTGCCTTAAGTGGCTTAGCTAATAGGAACTTTTCTGTTCTAAAGCATTAAATGTGGCCTCCCAAGCGTGATCATTCCAAGAACCCAGATGTCAGCTTCCAGTCGCTGGCTGGCATTCGAAACAAGTTTTCCCACTTATTGTAAAAGAGCGGTTATCTGCTGGGTAACTCCCCTTGAAATCCTGAGATAACTCACTCGCAGACTCCAGACACAGTCCCACTTCTCTCGCTCTCCTAATCCTGAAAGTACAGATAGTTCACCAAAGGGAAGCAAGGCAGCCTGAGAACTTTGAAAAAAATAAAAATAAAGACAGAATGAGACCAATTTTCACCTATCACTATGATCTCTAAATTGCCTTTAATAAGCTTCTGCAATAAAACAGGGAGCCTGGATCGTGGGCTGCTCGTCTGCGAAGGAGACAGCACTATCTCCACGCCGTGGCTTCTGCCTCCGTCCCAAGCATATTAACTTCATTTATCTCCTCCCACAGACTGAAGGAGAAATAACTAGCTCTTGATTTCAGCACCTGCCCTTTATCTCTCTGTTTATGCAGAAGTCTTCTAAAAGGCTAATTACTCAGCTTGGACTTTCCCTGCCTTCCACAGTACACAGCTAAAAGCATATGCTTAACATAATGTTAATTATCTTGTTTGTCTCCAGTCGGATTGCTGCAGGACTGGAGGGAAAAGATGAGTTAGATCTCCCATTTCCCAATAATTATTTGCTAAGAAAATGCAGGATACCTTTCCTAACACACACACAAACATATATATATATCTATATGACCTACTGCTAACACACATGCTCACATTGCATCCCACGTTGCTTCCCACAGTGAAAGGGAGCAGGAGCACCAGGGTGTGCTACAAAACTGATAAGCAACATTACGCAGATCAGGATCGTGGCTTTAAGTGCTGTTATTTTTAGTTGACGTTTATTCATGTTGAACTATGGTCTAAGCAACAGGCTCAAGATCTGAATACAAGTAACGCCTCTTGAATGCTCACTTCCTCAACAAAGGCTAAGATAAGCAACTTGGAAAACAGTCACTATATTTATCTGTGCATACATTAGGTACTTATAGAAGACAAAAAAACCCCACCATTGTCTGAGCTGTAGGGAAGTAAGCAAGTAAAAGTGCTGCTTCGGTCCTCATTTTTCCAAATCATAACCTCTTTGTGTTTCAACCGCCTCCCTCAGAGTGCTTCAGCTGAAGATGGTAATTTCTAGGAGGTAGGAGTAATCTCTCTGCAGGGTCTCGTGTACTTTAGAGCACTTCAGTATCTTATGGCAAAAGGCAAGGGTGGCTTGAAAATTAATTAGCAATTAACTGCAAAGCCGATCTATAAATTCTCGGGATTAAACTCCACAGCTCTGCATGTCGTAATTACGTGTAGGTCACGTCAACCCAGCTGCAACAGACCCTTAATTCCTCCGCACATTGTCCAAGCTGGCCAGGCACAAGCCAACTCCTATCCAGAAGCCAGTTCTTCGAACTGGCTGTGCCCAAGCCAGCCTGTGTTAGAAAACTGTCCTTTCAGCAGGCAATATTAGTTGGTCTACGCAGCTAGACAGCTTCCAGCTCGCAGATGGGAGCTTACCGATGCAAACAGCCACGGAACCTATTGTGCAGGCAAAGCGACTGTGGGTAGGGCTGCTCCCACCCATCCAGACATGCCCAGAGAGTGTCATTAAAGACATGTGGATTAAAGCTTTCTCCTTTATTTAGCTGCTGAAATTCCTCAGAGTTGCCAGAGTTATTGTGTAACTATATCTTTAGTCTGATCTTAATATGATTTTGTCGAGCTTTAGAATAGCTTCCCCCAAAAACCTCAGAAACTGAAGTGGGAAGATCTGAGGAACTGTGAGACTCCCAGGAGAGAGGTACAAGGACAGAGGGCATGTAGACTCACAAGGTCATTTCTATAGGAGGGAATCACGTGCTGCTCATCATCACTGTCTCTGCAAAGAAAGGATGTTATTTGCATTTACAAATTAATGCATGACATTACAGATACCAAGGTCAGCGTCACCAACTTTCCTCCATGCAGGAGTAACCTGCTCTGGCCAAACTGCTGCTCAGCCAAGGGATTCTTTTGGGGGGGTAGAAAAAAAAATTAATAATAATAATAACAACAAAAAGATAAAACCCAGTAGGTGCAAGTGGGCAGCGTAGAAGAATTGTGCACCAGACTGTCTGGGGTCACTTGGTAACCCTGCCCCGAAACTCAAGTCCTGCGGAGGAAAGGTAAGCGCTCCAAGTCACGCTATAACCATCCTTAAAATTGGAAGGACTCTTGGTGAGGACTTACAGAGCTTGGCACTTGTCACAAAACTTTGATCTGTTGATTTAAGTGGCAACATAAACACGTCATTTTGAACGCTGTAGATCATTAATGCAGAAAATTTCAACTTGATGGGATTTCACTCCAGAAACAACATTTCTTTAAATCACGGCCTAACATGCAAGTCAATCTGGCACACTAAGTAACTGATAAAACTTCATTTTTTTGTAAGCAGCGAATTTATTTAGCAATAGCTCTATGTCAAGAAGGAATCACTGTAGCCTCTTAACATAAGAGCTTTCAATTATTTGCACATAGGAATAAGTTGTCACAGAAAAAGCAAAAGGCCCTGTGTTCCTCTGTATTCACAGCATCCCAGCGTAGCAAGGGCACAACCTGAAGGGCTGGATTTGGACCCAACAATTCCTCTGGTGTTACTTAGGCTATTCCTGTACTGCAGCTTGGACACTAGACCAACCTCTCCTGAAGTGATTCAGTCTGAGCGACTAAATACGTGCCATCATCTCAGGGAAGCAGGGAACTGTAGGAAAGACATTAGTCTATGCAGCCAGCTAGACAATTCCCACCGGGTGTTTTAAAATTACCAGGGTATAAATAAATTACCAGCCGTCGCCAATGGCTGCGCGTACTCGGTGTGCCTTATCAGATGATATTTTCCTAAAGATACCACAAAAGAAATGGGTCTTGAGAAGATGCTCCCCCTCTCTTATGATGGAGTAGGAACAAAAATGGTTCTGCAGAAAGCAGACAGTATGTAAAATACACTTGGCATAATGGAGAAGAAAATTCGTTGTGTGTTTAAAAACACACATAACTCCCATTTACTTACTTACCTACTTAAACAGATTTCGTTATTGCAGTATTTAAACATCACACAGCCATTAATGGATTTTAGCCTCACAAAACCTGTCAAGTTGGTAAATCCCTCATGAGATTTGAGAGATTCTCAGAAGAGAATGGAGAGGTCTGCTCAGGATTATACAGAAAGCTCATCATCATGTTGACCAGACTTACAGGTCCTGATTCTCAGTAGGTTGGTTAATTCTCAACTAAAGCACCAGAAATTTATCTTTGTAGCATTTTATATAGACCCAGATGGAGGTGCAGAGCGCTAGAGAAAGAATAACTTAACAACAACAGAAAGAGAATGGTCAAAGTTTGGTTACAGCTTATCTAAACAACGGATGGAGAGGTGAGACTGCCTCTTTGAGATACAACAAAGAAACATTTGCTGAGGCTAAGGTTTAATTCCTCCACACGCTTCAATTTAATAACTAATCAAGAAAACTCACCCAAACATTTAGCACAAATTAGGAAGTTAAATTAAAACATACACATACGGCAACCCACAATGTAATCCCTTATCTGCTGCTATTGATAGGAGAAATGATGTTTTGACGTTATGGATATAAAAGGGTACGTATGTAATTGATTGGAACAGTACACTTTAACTGACGAGGTCTTGAGCACTTACTCTTAGCCTGTCTTTGGGCAAAGCAACAGCTCCTTGCTTGATGATTTCCAGAACTCGCTCCACTGACAGCTCAGCTCCAGCTTGCTCTAATCGGGAGCTGAAAAAGCTGATCACCTGGAACAAAAAAATCAGAGCACATAAATCAACAGAAAAGAAGAGATCAGTGTATCAATTTACACACGAAGCGGTCATCTTCTTTCCCTGGATCAATGTAGCTGTACTACTTAAAGAATAATCATGTTATTGCTTGTGTCGCAGGCAGGGAGACTTTGTTACTGCCAAATTAGCACAATTATCAGTATCCTCCTGCGGTTGTTTTTCACAGATAGATGATTTTACAATTTAACACACACAGCTGAATTAATAAATTTACATTTTCAAGTACTGCGCACTGATGTACGCTTATATTCCTATCTGTCAGCACGTCAGGATTTCGAGGCCTTCCAGTCTACTTTTTGTAGGTTGGGCTAGAAATTTACTTTCATTTTCAAGTGTTAAAGTAAAATCCTTATAGTTTCAATGACTCCTGGGCAGAAGGCTTTAAGACAACTATTGAATATCTCCGTACATTCTACAAGAGTCTACATGACTTGCCTGGGGGTTTTGTAGCATCCAAAGCCACAGCAACTGGAGAGGGGAGAAGAAAAAAAAAAAGCCCACAAAGCCCAAATTAACCACGCAAAGTCCCCCATGTACCTTCCGCATCACAGATTCCAGGCCCAAGGACCTGTATGTTCCCTTTCAATGCTCTCATCTTCCATGCGTCTCCCTGGTGAGGCCAAGCTGCTTTTCACCATATTTCCCTCCCCACCCCCTTTCTGTGACCCAGCTGGTCCTTGTTAGCTAGAACACAGTTAGGTCAGGCTTTAACTTTTATCCCTCTCCAAGCTCAGTAGGTCACACCAGAAGCAGACATCCCACCGGCAGTTCTCCATGTGGGACATCAGAAAACCTCCATTTCTATAGCTCCTTTCATCCAAAAAGAGCACACTTTGCAAACCCCATCCCGTATCCCAGAGGAACTCATCAGTCACGCAGGGGATCTGAAACTCAAAACAACGCGAAAAGGGTATGGGGCAAAATTTCAACACCTACTTAGAGTCCTTTGAAAGTACCACAAGATGGTCAGAGCCACTTGGTAGAGCCCATGCACACGTGAGCACCCAGCTACCCCTTGGCTGGAGCCACCCACGGCTTCCACTCACTGCACATGCTGCTGGTAGGTTCCCTGACATCTCGTAGGCTTCGGCCATCTCTCCTCTGAAAAGTACTAACACCCACTTCTATCTGAATCCCAACCTTCAGCACGTCGAGTAATCTCTGTTAATTCTCCCAAGTAGAAGGGGGAGAAAAGTGTATTATACTACAAAATCTCTGCTGAGCTCTCTTTGTTCTGTAGTGAGACACAGCTGGAGCCAGAAACCATTACCCTAATTATGCCTCCCAGCTCAGCTGCTGTTAATAAAACAAAGACAGCTGATGCCTTGATTACTGTGAGATTCAAATTTGTTGTTCCTCTCTTGTGATCCCCAAAACCCTAGCCCTCATTTTGAGCAGGTAGATTTGCTGGGTCGCAGAGCAATCTTCTCTAGAAACTGAAGCACCAAGCGACACAGAGACAGAGGACAGTTGCTAGAAGTTGCTTTCTGGGGTTGTTGTGGTTTGGTTGTTTTTTTTTTTTTTATTCTTGGTTCTGTTTTGTTTGAAACAACAGAAGTATGGAAATCAGTCAAAATTCAGGTTTAACCTTCCGTACTGTCCTTACGATTACCTCCATACTTGAATAGAAGGGAGAATTTCACTGCCTCTGGCAGATGTTGCAGGTAGGTTTTACATTCCTACAGATAAGGACCCGCTGTAGCGCTGTGATCTCTGATCCTTGACAAAAACAGGAGTAGGAAGATGTGCTGAGTTCATAAGCAAAGGCGCTGGAAGGAGGAACCAGAAATTACAGAGGAAAATGGCAAGAAACAGCTTGCGCAAAGAGCGTGAGGACCTCGGAGTGAGGCTGACATGGTTTTGGCATAGAGTCTGGGACAAATTGCTGGTAGAAGATACACAGCTCGGAGAGGAACGAGAAAGTTGCCCACAAACTTTGAAAGAAAAAAAACCCAACCCATCTTCCTGCATTTCAACACTCCTCTGTTGTCAGTAATCGCTGGTGAAACCTATCCCTGCCCAGGGCAGGCTCACGCAGAGAATCCATCCCACTAGTGCTGCCTTGTTAGCTCAAGTTCTGCTAAACCACAACAAAAGCAAAATTTAATATTCGGCTTTTAATCAAAAGGATAAAATACTATCATAATGCATACGCATACAAAAGTGAATGAAGCTCACAGATACTACCTGAATTCTGGCGTTTCCTATTTTGGAAATAGGAAAAAAGTCAAAGCCTCCAATCTTAACATGTTTTTAAAGGACTTCTATGTTTTTGTGGTAAAGGTGCTAATCTTGGTTGAGTTATATTTCACAAAGAACAAAAGTGCGAGAGGCTTCCAATATTTTCAGGCTATGTCAGCATTTCACAGAACTTTGAATGGCTATCTCTGGTATGCAGTTGAAGACTGAAATGAAAAATATCTACTTAAACGATAATACTTATCTCTAAGCATTATTTGCCTTACTAATTCAGACAATATAGAATTGGAGTAATTCTTGATAGGAACCCTCGTAATACAGTACGCCAATGAGATACTCGGATACCCAATAAGTATCGCGATGAAATAAGGAAAAAGGTGGGGGGAGGAAGGAAAAAACCAAAAAAGACAAAAAACCTGATGAGTTACACAGAGGAGATCCTAAAATAGGCATTTTCTTATTACCATTAGATCAGTAATAAACCCAAAAAGCATCCAGCGTTACATCCCTACTGCCCAAGCTCCCACCTCTTCTGCAGCAGAAGGTTTAACAATTTACCCAGTAATCTGCCCAAATATAAAAATATAAAAGCTTAACATAATATTAAGGAAGAGTAGCTTTTTCCTTTGAAAGAGCTTTAATTGTCTTCCACACATAAGTAACAGACCTTCATTTAAAATAATCATGAAAATTAACAGATTTCAACTCCTCGTCCACTTCAAAAGAAAATGAACCAGAAAAAGCAAACTGGCTGCATAATATTAAACGAGTTTCAAGTTTTAGCCTATGCTTTAAAACCCAAAGCTGAGCATAGTACTGTAATGTATAGAAAAAAGCAGATCTCCGGGCAAACGAACTAGACGGAGAGATGGACATTTTTGTTTTCTTCTGGTGTCCATTTTTCGGTATTCTGAAAATTATTTTTCTCATTAATTATCTGGGCAACTGGTCTAAGAAAACAGAAAATAACTGCAAAGACTGCTTAAGAAA
Source organism: Scopus umbretta (assembly GCA_013400535.1). Lineage (NCBI taxonomy): Eukaryota > Metazoa > Chordata > Aves > Pelecaniformes > Scopidae > Scopus > Scopus umbretta. Next base: position 82,162 of record VZTL01055758.1, on the reverse strand, counting down.
AAGAATAACGAGAAACTTAACGAGACGCCGTGAATTACTGGATTCCAAGTCATGCTGTGCGCTGAAAGGCCCTCTCCATGCGAGGAACAGAACCCGTCTGAAAAAGCTCTCCCTCCAATCTGGCTTCCACATTAGCAGAGATTAAAAAGCACGTCTAATCCTGGATTAGACAACCCCTCATCAGGACTATCTTACCAGTGCCCAGCTAAAACAGCGTACCTACAGCGCCTTGCCCTGCGCAAAGACACCCGTTCTGGTTGCGCAAGCTACCCAGCCACGCGGCGTGATGGGCATGCAGCGACGTGGCTTGGTCACCATCAGCTCAGGGACTCCCAGGCTTTGTGTTAGTATACCATTAAAGGACTCAAGATCTCTAAAAAAAAAAAACCCGGTTTGCTACAGTGATTTCCAAAATCGGTTTTCAGAAAACTTTTCCATTTAAGAGGTCAATTTGCCCTGAGAGACTCATCTTTAGTCCTTTTGTTTTCTAAACAATACGTTTACAAAATACTTCCAGAGATTAAAAGTGCTACAAGAAAGCTAGAATGATTTAAGAGACATTTTAGTTTTTGGAGATTTTTTTGTTTTTAAAAATGGTGAGGGAATTAACCACAGTGTGTATTATTTCACCCATCTATTGTTTTCAATAGGGCTGGAAGGCTGAAGTAAAGAAGTATTTCTATTTACTATAGCGTGCACCAAGCAGCAGAGCTATCAAGGACAAGATGTTTTCTCCGCTTGGATTCTTTCAGGGGATGCTGAAGTGCCGCGATGCCCCAGCCCATTCACAGGCAGGGCCGCTGCCTAGCTAACACTACAGCTCCTCGCCTTCTCCTCCAGCTAAAAATAACGGCGCGATTCACGGCTGCCTCCTCTGCCCGCAAGTGTCAAGGTTAACTCCGCAAAAGAGGAAAAAAAATAACTTGGCACCAAATGAAAAAGTTCTGATTCCTCTTTTGTCTTTTTTTATTTTTTTTTTTTCCCTTCTGAAAGCGATGAAAAGAGAAAGACGCGCATTTTGACGTTGGCTATTTTACATTTCCAGCCGTGTTCACCAGTGGGAGAGGAACGTGCTTGTATTGTCGGCACACTGAAAGGAGAAGAAAAGGAGAAAACAAACCTCTTGTCATAAAGTACCGCAGGATTAGCACTTCAGCTAAGTCGCTTCCTTAGGAAAACATAAATCACAGCTATGTTCAGTAGCTGATAGTCATACCCTCTGTCCTGGAGCAAACGTGAGGCAAAGCCAACCCCCCCTGATTTAAGAAGGGATGGAAACGGCTTCAGGTGATTCAGTAGCAGGAGAAACACAAAAGGCTTATCAGCAGACTTGAAGTACTGAAGTTTTGCAGATTCACCTTGACACTAGGAGCATGGTCAAAGACACATGAACTTTTCAAGGTACTCTGTTCTTCTCATCTCCCCTCTTCCGGCAAAGAAGATGGGGAGGAAAGAAAAAAAGAAAAAAAAAAAAAATCACTTAAAGTTCTTAGCCAGGCTCTAGTAATTAGCAGGATCAAAGTTTTTCTATGGGCATTTTAAGGAAAACCTTGAAAGATCAGTTCTCATGTTCACGGCAAGTCCTGCAGGTCTTGAAATAGGAGTTGTGATGCCAGAGCCAAGCCAACTCAACTGATTTTTAAAACCTAGCAGGGAAATGTCTTCGGAGAATTAAATTCCTAGTAGGAAATTGCATCAATCGAATCCTTTGCATCACTAAACCATTGCTCCTGACCTCCTGATTTCTATCAGACTATTTTGCAAACAAAATTCTAGCAGCTCCTAGCTAAGCCTGTTCAACCACATGATATTTATCACTAGCTCATAGAAAATATGAAAGTAATGAAAGCCAGTGAGTTCTCACTATGGCCATGAACCAAAATCATCTTTAGGAATTACTAATGAAGAGTCTCCACCAAATTCCTGACACATCTGAGGCTGCTGACCAAATTACAGACCACCTCTGAAACAGAGACATATAGATAGTTCACAGCTGAAACATTTCTGCAGGAGGCCAGAACAGGAACCATAGCACTCCTCTTTGTTCACCATCCAGAGGAAGAATATTCCATTTAGCTAAACAAGATGCACAATATCCCATCAAGATGACTTTCTAAAATGAAAAGTAAATTAATAGGAAACAGAAGGTATTTTGATTTCAGTTTCTTCTGTACAGCATTAACTGTTCCCATATGTTCCCAGTCAGCTGGCAATGGCGATTTTTAGCTTATTTATAAAACCTCAGAGGCAGATAATAGTTTCCAATAAAAGAGCGTTCTATACATCGATGACCCTTAAACATTTACCCATTTTTTTCGCCTCAACGATGAAGCACACAGAGGTTATGTGTTATCTCCAGAGCAACCGGAACGGTCCAAATCCTGAGGCATAGCCCTCAGTTACGTTGACCAAGTCTGTCCCACAGTTAACCTGGGCAAATGCTGCTCTGGTCTGAGCAGCTGGTGGAGCTGCAGAGCCATCCCCATACTCATGTGTGCCTACAGACATGTCTGCTCTGTCCTCTGTCCCAGTGTCATCCTGCCAAATGTCTGCGATCCAGAGGTCTCCAATGCTGAAGTCCCAGGAAACCTACCACAGTGCTTTGTTATTAGTAACATTAGAAAGTCTTACTTACGACCCGTGAATCCACAAGTATGTGAAACAGGTGATTCCCTTTCCCTTCACAGCAGTGCGTTATTTGAAAAATATCACATCACCTTTAGCCTTCCTTTGGCTAACCACCACCCGTTCTACTTGTCCTTAGAGGTCCTGTTTTCTACAGCTCTTGTTTCTCCCTAGAATTTCTTCCATGGTGCCTAAACCCAGAGTAATCCAGCTAAGATGTCACTAGCATGAGTAGGCTTAGAAGATACCTCTGGGCTATTCTCCCTTTGCATACCCACACAGGACTGCAGCAGATGCCTCCTTCCATTTGCACCGTCAACTACTCGTTACTATCTTCTCAGCACATTTTCCAACTAATTTTGCATCCACTTTTTAGCATTTTCACCTCTTCCGTGCTTCCTATTCAGTTTATGAGAACATTACGTGCAGCAGAGTGAAACTAGTAACTATTGAAAGTCAAGATATGTCACACCCATTTTATACATTCTTAACACAGCAACCTGGCAACTGCTTCAGTGTCCAAAATCATTACGGGTTGCACATATTCTGTATTTTGGTCAGATTTCTTCAATATAGAACATTGCCATGCTGTCTGATAGTATTTCCATAGGAAATACAGATCTGGACTAGAACTTAGGATCAGAAAAATCATACCTAATGTAAGGAGGATTTTCCTGAAGCACAGAAGGATGTCGGAGTGACCCAGAACATAAAATGCACCTTCTGCTCCTGTGGACCTCTAGTGGCATCTGACGATGGAAATTGTACTCATAGTTCCACTACAGCATGGGTGGAGATAATCCAAATGTACTTTGCCATTTAACGACCAGCAAAAGTACCGATGGAGAGAATCAGCATGTAGCACAGCCCCAGCAGACACAATCTGGGGTCTCCAGAAAGGGAACTTCTCCTCCCCACCCTTCCACTACCAAAAGCTGCAATACCTACGCATTTACACCTACGGTTTACATGCTTTGGGCCACCAAATTACATTGAGCATGGTGGCCTGAAACCCAACAGAGGTCCCTGATACAGGGGAAGTTGGTGGATCCATCCTTCTCTGAATAACCGGCCTTGGCCACCTGAAAAGCTAGGCCAGCTCACTATTCTGTCTCTGACAGTAGGCTGGGATGGATGCTTACACACGAATATAAGAGCAGGTCAAGAACAGGGAGATCCTCCCCATGAAGACACCCTCTCAGCTTCCAGCAACATACAGTTTAGGAATTTACTGAGCCAAATCTTTAAAGATTCCGCTCCGCCCCCCCCCCTCCCATGATTTTCTGACTCCTTTTGGAGGACACCAACATTTCAGACCTTCACAAACATCCTGTGGCCATGAGGATGGAGCTCCCACCTCCATCGCTGCAAAGCCTGAGCAAAGTCTGGGAGTCAAGAACTCATTTTAGTTCTTCCCAGACACTGCCCAGACGGTTCCAGACAAGCGCTCCCCACCTGTGTAATAAAACTGATATGATTTGCCACTTTTTCAAGGGATAGGAAGACCAGTTAAACATTTTGGCTGTAGCACATAAGACAAAGACTGGTTCCGTCCAGGATGGTAGTGCTGCTGCTACGGTGTATGAAGTGGAGGATGTGACAGGGTAGAAGAGGAGTCAGCTGAATCTAATCTTTTATTCAGATCTGCAAGCCTGACAGCTCTCCCCACTTGCCAGCTGGTGACAGGTACATTTAAAAAAAAAAATTAAAAAAAAAAAAATCTTTTTTTGACATCCTTGCTTCTCTAACAAAGGAGCTATTTAAAAATTCAGCATGCTCCCTTGGAAAGCTTTAAATAGATTCTGAATGTAACTGGCATTATGCTGTAACCCAGTATTAAATAGTTTTGGGGAGGAATTGTTTAAATTGTTGAGGAAAACCTACACTTAAGTGTTACAAGGGAAAGGACGTGCTGCTATCTGTGGGAGGCACGGGGCTGTCATGGATCAGAAGGATCTGGCCACCACTAATTTTCCTGGATCTGGCCAAGTAACCAGAGAAGGTCCCTATCTCAGTCGGGAAGGAAGACGACTTCTCTTCACTGCACCATATCCTCTCTTTACACAACTTGGAGACATCTTGTCCTAATCATCCAGGCAATATCATGCTGGCTGTAGTCTGCAGCTGCCAAAAGTTTGGAGAGTTTTGAGCTCCGAATCCCCTGCTCTCCAAGCTCTTGCATGACCAGAAAATATGAAGTGAGAATGGAAGAGGAAGGGATAGGTACAGAGCAGGATTTCAGTTCAACATTTTAAATTACTTTCCTTTATGGATCATCAGAAATCTGTCAATCTTCTGTAATATTTTAACATAAAACCAGATCAAAACAGAACCTCAGCAGATTTTTATTCACACTGAATAAATGTGCTATTTACTGTAGCAAGAAATTTAGCACCCTGTTCAGCCTCCCCTTCCAGTATTTCACATCCAGTGGTCACAGCGTGACTTCAAGCATTCCTCACCTCTGCAAATACTGACTAGAGGACAGAGAAATACTTCTTGCACTTAAAATCTGTTCTTTTCTATCAGGAATCATTACTCAGGTTCTCAATATGAATATTAAAGCCACTATCAGATGCAGCAGTAATTATTTAACAACTGTTTTCCAAAGTCATACTTTCCAAAGCCACACCAGTAACAGCTTCTGATCCACTGCTATTTCCTTTTGTTTTCTTCTAAAATGTCCACTTATCCAAAAGGATTGCTGTGGAGAGACATTTTGCAGGTGAAAGCAACACACATTCAGATACAGCCCAGGCAACAAGGCAGCTGAATGTCTGCTCTTAGCTATTTTAAAAAAAAATCACCCGTATTCATTAATAGGCTGGTGATGGGAGTGAGAGAAAAGAAAAAGATTGGTTGATGATGAAAATCTGCTTTTTCTCTCCCAAAAGATGGATTTCTAACAAGGGGCAGTTAAGGGAAGCCAATGCTGTCCTTCCTTAGGGGACTGAAAGATGTGTGACAGGTTGGGAATTCCTTACCAGACGCATCCCAAATCCCCCTGGCTCTGTCAAGTTAAAGATGTTGCTGAGAAGTCGTCACAGCGGAGGCCCAGAAAATAGGGGAGAGAAACTCAACATTTTAACACTTTCTAAAATAAACTGATAGAGATGATGAATATTATCCACCTCTCCAAAGGATAAAAAGATCAAATAACAACGTGTAAGCATCCTTTAAATAATGTATCACTCACCAGATCTATATTTTGCATTATGTCCTGGAAGGAAGGGTGAGTTCGAAACTGCTCAAACAGATCCCGCTTGTAAAGCAGGGCGTACACCAAGTTTGGGTTGTGATGAAGAGAATTTGTCAGGCAGGAGTTGATGATCTCCAACATCATTCGGATCACTTCCTCAATCACGTTCAGATCTTGCGCCTTTAAGAAAGGAATAAAAGGTTAGTGTGCCCTTTTCCATTGCAAAATACATTAGGTAATAAAGACAGAGCACAGGTAATTATTACTAATGGAGCTATTAGCTGGTTAACTTCTCAATGGTGAGCAAATCTGGCACGCCCATATCTGTAAGAGATCTGTTTTCTCCTGTAATAACCAAAATTTCAACCGAAATGCATTGCACTCTAGTATTCACCTTCATGGCTTGATTCTCTCAACAGGAGCCATCTTCTCATGCCAAAAAGCATTAACATATGGTAATTAGCCAAATTCACTAAGGGTTAAGGGAACTTCCTTTTTTTCAACCCTTCCTATGATAAGCAAAGGCACTTCAGCATACATTTCATTTAATACATTTTCTGTTGAGCCCCTGCTTGGGGAGGAGGGATAGGGAGAAGAAGAAAAAAAAAAAATCAGAAAAATAAAAAGCGACTGGTGAAAGAGAAAAGCAAAGACAGGAGAAGAAAACTGACTGGATCAAAACCTACTGCACCTTGAACATCTGCCACTGTTCTCCAGGCTTTGTCCCTGGCCTTTTTATTTTATTTTTTTGGCTTTGAAGAATACTTGTAATGAACGAAAAATCTCCTTTTGTAGTGCACGAAGCCTTAATGCTCAAGATAAACTTGCAGAGCTTTTCATCTTGTCAATGCCTTTGACAAACCATTCCTGATGATTTTGACACTCAAACTTTCTAAGCTGAACAAGCTGGCATGTGAACCCCTGCTAGCCTTCTGGCTTTCTTTCCTTGGGCTGCACATCAGGATATGCCTGATACAGTTGTTTAGACTGGAGAGCTGTCTGTCCTCCCTTGAGATAAGGGGAAAAAAAGGCAAATCTACCTTGTTCGTATCATTAGGTCTCTCCACCACATCAAATGTTGGACTGTGAGACTTTACATGTCTGGCAAGAATGTGAATCATACCAAACCAGCTTGAGTTTTTCTGCTTAGTACAAACACTGAAACCACGGGCATTTCCTTTTGCCGACTGCCTACAAAGCAGTCATTTTCCGAGTTATCATTAGGCACTTAAATACTTCATAACGAGGCTGGACTTGCAAGAGCGTTTTGTTGGACTGTCAGTCAATCTGTACTCAGTTGAGTTATTTTCCACTCTAGGAATGGAATCGTCACTTGTCAGATGTATGCTCTTACCAAGGCAGAAGAGACTAAGGGAACTCGTCATTATCCTGATGTGAAGAGGAAAATTCTGTCCTACCATGTTGCTCTGGCTACTTTCAATGGAAAGCAAAGATACGTTTCTTCCTGCAGCTGTAGATAGGGCCCTGCAGAAGGCAGCATCATTCCCCTAACCTGCTCCTCCATCGCTTCCACGGCGCTGAGGACCGTGGAGAAAGAAGTGCCCGTCCACATACTGCTGCAGAAATGCAGCAGCACTCCAAGTTGGTTATCCACACTGCTTGTCTTCTGCATGGACAAAGGAGATTTAAGTGATGAAAGCCTTTTCAAATTCTTGTTTGGAGACCAATGTTTGGTGCACAGACTACAATGAAATTTTCTTCTTTAGCAATGATGACTGACTCTGGAGATTACAGATTTTTTTTTTCCAAACATGAGGATCTCTTTTTTTAATAGCTTTGCCTCAGCCACCTGAATTACCATCGTAGTGTAGCTAACAATGTCAGCAGAAACCCTTACAAAGCTGATCGCCCCAGCTACTTCACCTGTCAATGGGATCGCATTCCTCTCCGACAGAAACAAGCCTTACTTTCTAAACACGGGTGGTTCCTCTGTCAGTAGTTGCCTACTCCGCGCGCTATGAAACAGCAGCCCAGTTAGTGAAATGCATATAATGCAAAATACTAGACAAAACCTGAAATAATCGCTTCAGCTGGAATTTGAAGAAAAATCCAGACCCGGCTAACTCATCTGTGGAGTTGTACATGCCTATCGACTTGGATTTAATTCAGAATATGGTATATTACGGTGGCTTTTAAAGAGCTTCTGAGCATCGGCATAATTCTCTCCCCAATGCAGCAGGACGCCCCAGTGGCTGAGACACTATCCTAAAATACAGAATACGTTACTTTTGCAGAAACATTACGGTTCAGGATCAAGCGAGATCTATCCGGTTATCAGAAACGTAACGAGCTACACAATTGCTTTTCAGAAACGAAATGCTTTTTAATAAAATACGCTCACCTTAAAACCTGGGCATGCAGCTAGTTTAAAGAGAAAGCATTGCTAACCGCCGATGAACAAGTTATTTCAAGAAAAGGCAGGCTCAGTTATTGGTCAGCTTCAAACAATTAAAAGTTACCAGAGGTGACTGCTCAGTAATTATATTTAAGGTTTTAGAAGCTGATGGACAGAACCAGCCATCTTGTTTTTCTGCAATGGTGTTGCAGGTGAAGAATCCGGGACCCAAATGAAGAAATCCAGGAGCTACAGTGAAGACTTTTATTCATAAACGATTATACAAAAAAAATAAAAAAACTGAACCCAAAACCCAACACATTTATAAGAAAGAGCTCCATAAAAGACAGAGAAGTGGGACTGAATCCCAGTATTGCGTATACGTTATCTGGAGAGCTGTACACTCCTATAATTAGCGATTAAAGCATTTGTAAAGGCTTAAAAGTTTTCAAAACAGGAAAAAACAAGTAGAAAGCCAAGGACAGCATTTGGATGAGACAATGGAGAAACGCTGTAAGAGCTGATAAAATGCCGTGCGCTTTTGTTGCTCTGTATCACCAGTATCAACCTACGGCCCCTCTGCCTCTAGACATGGCGTCACGACCGATATAAATAAGGTTACAAAAACAGTTTGCAGTTGAAGAGAAGAAGTTTATCACCCTGCGTATTAACTTTCAGATCAGCTGAACGCAGCTGAAACGCTGAACATGTATGGCCAAGACAAGGGCTAACCACCTCATCCACAGCAACCTTCTAAGAGATTTTTTTTTTGGGGGGGATTGGACGGGCTGCTATATGAAAAGAAAAGCCAGGGTAGACAAGTTTCAATCTCTTAAACAGTACATTTAAATGAGTAGTTAAAAGTAATGGCATTTTCCTATTGCTTATAATTGACAAATTCAGTAATTTAAAATTATTACAGTATTCCTTTACAAACCAGGGCTCAAATAATGCCTCTATCAACACTGATGAATACCCATCCTCCCCTTCCTTTTTTTTTTTCTTTTTTGTTTATGCCCATAGAAATAATTATACCCATCATGAAAAGAAACTTGGAAGCTAAAGCTTGGTACCGACTTTTTGAGACTGAAATCACGCCTGCAAAAGGGACAGGAATGTAAGCACGGCACTAACATTACTGCGGGTACTCCTAGGTAACCACCTCATGGTTCTTTCTCAGGATAGGAATTAAATGTGGTAGTTTTTTTGCAAAGATTTTCATTTTGAAGGCAAAAAGCCAGATGCTTGGTCTCGTTCTAGTTGTACAAGGAAGAAACCAGGCAGCGACAGCTACAGGAGATCCAGGTACAGTTCTGGGTAGTCTGGGTCTCTTTTGTGAAAAGAAAAAGGAATAAACAAGTGCTAACGCCAGAGAAAAGAGAATGGAAACAAGCTGAGAGGATGCAGAGGAAAACACGGTGAGCACAAGAATGAGAACGTTATCTGGAGAAAAATAAGTCGAGTTTGATAAAGACTAACAAGGAACACACAAATATGCAAAGCCAAAGCAAACTACAGGCAGAGCTGGATGTTCTCGTCTCTGACCATCCTGGAATACTGTTGCTTTCCTTACTGCCATGTAATTAATAATTAGCATGACATCTTCAAGGGCAAAGACTTCCAGAGAATTCACTACTTACTGCTGGAAAGACACCGATGTGTAAAAACAGTTGGAAAGTATATGGCTTATAAAATATCGGAGAAGTCAAGCAGCCTAAACGCCAAACCCGGGGCAGGTGCTCACAGTTTGGTTCCTTACAGGCATGGTTACCCACCAAAAAATAAAGCAGTTGAATCACTGTCAGTGGAGGATGCAAGATCTCAGTGTCACCAAAAACCGGCTTCATTTACAGTACCCATCTTCTGTTTCCTACATTGGAACATTCCAAGTGCTCACCTTTTAAATTTAATTTTTAAATTCAATTAATTTTCATTTTTGTAACAATAGAGAACTGGTTAAAAAAGGTCTATTAGGAATGAATGCAAGTCTCCAGCCTCTAAACGTTAGTATTTTTTAGAAGTAAGAGAGAGGCATGTCCATGTGTCTTTCAGGTTAACTTTGCTTAACCATCCCTCATGGATTGTATTGTCTAATAAAAACCGAGCCAAAATTATTCTGCTTTCTGTTTTCTTTCCTCCTGTGCTAGTTTATATGGAAAATAACAGTCGTCCGAAAAATCAGAATTTCAATCCCTTGTGATGTTATGAAAAGACATTTCTATGCAAAGGTGGACACGAGGCTGTCTTTCACGATGCAATAAGCTTTGTATTAAGTTCCAGAAAAAGGAAACTTTTTTTAAGATTGCCGGTAGTCTCGCTGCAGCCATTTGCTCTGCGGTTGCAGCCTGCGATCTCAGCAGCCCGATGTTCACTTCAGCCAACCTTCAGCCGCCACGTGAGATGCGTCCTCACCGCAGAGCTGATGCGCGCTCCTGGCCCCGCTTCGGCTCCCAGCCCCACAGAAGCCCCTCGCGGGACGAGCCCGGCTCATCTCGGGACCCTCAGTCCCGGGTACAGGCCACGAGCCGAGCGCTGCCCCGTGGCCGGGTGGCACCCAGGGTATTTCATAGCACAGGTGCAAGCTGGACGGTGACAGATTTCTTAATGACATTTTGCATTTTTGACCATTTACCCAGAAAGATGGCAGAGATCTGCTGGACGCTCAGCTACAGCATCCCATGGTGGACACGCAACCTGAGCTGGGTTAACCGTTCAGTTGCCAGCCACCAGCTACCAGCAGCAAGAGTACAGCTGAATTCAAGGAAATATTGAAGTCTTGATTTCAGGGCGAGGAATGAAATAATGACAGTTTTCTTTAGACTAAAAATGTAGCCTTTCAATACTTAAACGGGGCTCAGGAGAAAGATGGGGACAGACTTTTTAGCAGGGCCTGTGGCGACAGGACAAGGGGTGATGGTTTTAAACTGAAAGAGGGGCGATTCAGGGTAGATGCAAGGAAGAAATTTTTTACTATAAGGGTGGTGAAACACTGGCCCAGGTTGCCCAGAGAGGTGGTCGATGCCCCATCCCTGGAAACATTCCAGGTCAGGTTGGACGGGGCTCTGAGCAACCTCATCTGGTTGAAGATGTCCCTGCTCATGGCAGGGGGGTGGACTAGATGGCCTTCAAAGGTCCCTTCCCACCCAAACCATTCTGTGATTCTAGTCTATGACTCTCAAAAGCACTAGCGCACAATCTTAAGTCTCATATCGTATCCACATGATGCATTATAATATGATTATATATTTACATATTGCGAGTTAGAATTCACTTAAACGCAACATTATTTTTTTTTTTTCCTTTTTACCTGGATGTATAGTCACCTGCATCCAAAGCCACAAACAATTGTAAACCTAACCAGGTCTACTCTGCAACTTTTGTAAAAATCAGAGATCTAACAGCCCACCTTCTCCTTTGTGGTGGGATCCCTGTGAATGACGCTACGCAGCATACAGCACCACGTGTACACATCCAGGACGCTGCTGCCTACTAAAAGAGCCCCACTTCTCACCGTGCATTCACATCCCAGCCATTTTCCAGCCAACTGATACTTTCAGCTGAATAACTGCTAGAGGTTTCTGCCTGTTGAAATGGCACGGCGATGAATGCTATCAGAAAGGCAGTTATACAGTTAGCACAATCTGAGCAGGAAGAAGCTTATCTGCCTAAGAAAACAAAACCCGAGCAGGGATGGGTAACGCAATACGCTACAGCCGCACAATGTAAATAGGGTAAAAAAACCCCACAAAACCAGGAAAGGCACACTGTAGTGAAGTCTTAATCCAAAGAAACCTGATGGAAAAAAGTGGAAATGGCACCTCTAATAGCAAAAAAAAAAAACATGATGGAAATGCAGGCTGATGAAAAAAACATGTCCAAACATAATTCTGAACATTACGCTTATGACAACGAACGGCTTTTAGCGAGTGGTATCTCGCTGCCGGTAACAGGATGCCTGGACGCTTGAATTTTCAAAAGTGCAAATTTCTTTACGTTGAAGCTCGGTGGCTTTAGTTTACCATTACTGACACCGCAGACCCCTCTCCAGCAGAGCGAGGAGTGCATACGGTATCCAAAAGCTGCAAAGCAGCTACCTAAAGGAGCTTTAGCTTGAACGCTTTTAATAGTTTCCTTCCTAACAACTCCGCAATTCAAAGCAGCAAAACCATCTCCCGACCTTCCACTTTCCCAGCTAGCTCTGACTGCCCCCTCAAGGTCATTTGCTCCCTTTGCCTCTCTTTGCAAGCCCAGTCCTCCTCTCCCAGCCAGGCAGCGCGGAGGAAGAGTCAGGGGAAGGTGCAGCAAGCAGGGGGAACGGCACTCTGCGTGCCAGGCAGGGCTGCGGCACGTTTGGGTTGCCGCGTCCAAGCGGTGGGGACCACCCATCCTCAGATCCGAGGCTGAAGGCTGCCATATGGATAAGGGAATCGGCAGAGGGAAGGTGAGACCGAAGAGGTTGCAGAGGCAACCTTAATTAGGGCCTTTCTTCATTCTGAGCCCTTAACTGTGACGCCTCCCTGTAATTCTTCACATGTGATGTTTTCAGTGAGTTCTCCCCAACAGAATTTGGAAACACGAAACATAAAATCTTGAGCGATCAGCTACTTCCCTCAGGACGCAGATACGACTTTAAAGGCAATTTTGTCAGCAATGGAAAACCAAAGGATACACACCCCATATACTTAACACGTATCAAAAAGACTAAGAATGCCAAATTAACCCCAACCAGACAGCTCCTGCCATTTTCCTTTTTACCACAGAGAAACAAGGAGGAAAAATATGGTAAACTGTTCCAGATCCATCAGCCACATCCACAAAAAGTCTAGATGAACAGAGAGCTTCAGTGCATTTTCCTTTACACTTTTTTTCAGCTAGCTTTATACATGCTAAGGAACACTTCAAAAGATTATGGTTTTGGACATTGAGTAGTTACCTCTTCCACGCCTGCCTGTAACGCAGCTATTATAAACTCCAGGATGATGTACTCTTTTGTATGGAATAGACAAGCTGACACTCTAGGGAATTTCACCTTGATAACTTAACAGCATCCACAATGATAATGATGTAAACTTCCCTTTCCTCTTTACAGGGAAATTTCTACAGTTAAGTAGTTTCAAATAATTTACTTTATTTTTAGTTACTTTAAGAGAAGCATATGTATCTTGTTTGTATTAGCTTTGGGGAGCTTCCAAGAGAGCTGTCTGAATTTCCTGCGTTTTCAGCAGAAAATAAAACCTTCAACAAAATAAACTCGCTCTGCCAAAGGACTGGAGGAGCGGAGGGGAAAGAAGGAAGCGCACGAGAAAGCTGCTCTTACACTCAGTGCGCAAATGAACTTCAAAGCCAAGCCTTTGGTGACAGAAATCTTATCTTCATTTATTTTACTGGCATATACTCTTTGGCTGTTCTATGTCAAACCCAGACAACTTTTGGCCACAATGCTGAATTGCGGGAAAGTAGGTATTAAGTGAAAAATTGCAGGGCTTATGGTGAACATAACCTCAAAAACTAACCCTGGCATCTCTGATCACTGCTTAGAAAGGAAAGTAGAGCTGTCACACCAGAGCAAAGTTTGTTGCCAGACCCTTTACTAAATAAACCTACCACCCTGACACTTGCTATCATTGCCTCCCCAAATAACCGAGGAAGCTGAAAGAGCAGGTTTTCAGCAACGTCGCACCATTCTGTCAAGCCAGCCCATGCGGTAATGCAACATTTCCCAAGAGAAACCCCACGCTTTCAGCCCGTATCACCACACAAACCTCCAGGACAGCCTGCGACAAGGCCACACTAGAGGAAATGCCGTGGTGGTATGCCCTGTCCCAGAGAAAACAGCCTGGGAGCAGTCTGCTCGAAGGGAAAACATGCCGGATGACACCCGCCAAGGTAGCAAACCCAACTGCTTCAATACTCCAAAAACCTGTTTGCCGCCGGGTTTGACTTCAATAGCTACTGACCAAGAAAATACAAAGCTGTTTCCGAGGATGTGTATATAGCCGAGTGAAGGTGCAGATACATTACTGGTACTTCTCATGCAACACGTTTATTATTTTGCCAACCTACAGCTAATCCATAACTCCTCTCCTGGTCATGCCTTCGCCGCCTTCTTCCATCCGTGCCCTTGCTATCTTTGAAATTCCAATCCTCAAACACTTCACGTTGAAATACTTTAACTTATCCCTATCCCCCTACGAAGTCAGGTTCCCAAATCAATCAAAATTTTCTAGATGTTGGCCTAAATTCCCTCAGCGCTTTACTGGTTCTTGGTGATGCTTCAGTCTCTTCGCACTGTGCACATTCTACCTGTTTACTGGGGATTTTACCACTGGGAAATCCGGTTTACTCATTTTTTGTACTGCATATCCCTGTGTGAAATTAATAGTGACACTGGAAGTTAGCTGGCAAACACTTTTAGCAGAGTAACTCCTGCACCGAACAAGCAGTGAAGTATATTCTTTCTTTTAGGAGAGGATCTCTTCGGACAGCATGGCAAAACTTCAGGATGAGGGATCGACATTGACTCTACCTGACAGTCTGGTTTTTAGGGAGATGTGACCTAAAGGTGTCTCACTTCCCAGAGGAATGCTACGACGACTAAGCTGTTCTATAAGTAGGGCTCCTCTGCTTTAAAAGGAAAGAACGAGCAGCCATCTGGACCCAAGAGGACGGAGAGGCACCTAAGTGCAGGAGAGATGCAGACTTCAGCATTTTTTGCGAGACTGGGATTCAGTGTCACGACGGCAGAAGGTGTTCAGTTCCAGAGAACAGGATCTTAGATAGTCCCCTGTCTTTGGCATTTCATCCCAGCATCCCAGCTTTTCCAAACTCCATTTTTGAGAACCTCCCATCTAACTCAAGTGCTGAGTTCCACCCTGGAAAGCAAAGGGGTAACAAGTCTCCTTCCCCAGTAATTTCCAGGGATGGCAAAATGACAAATCAACTGTACAGAGAAATAAAAACATTTTCTTGCCAACTGGCTTAGGCAAAGTAAATGACTATGGAAGGTCTTTACTCAAGGTCAAGGCTCAGAGGCTGGTGGTCTAAGCCCACCAAGAAGCTCCAGCACATGGGGATCCACCACAGTGTCCAAAATACCTGATGGTCACCAGCTAGAGGCTCCACCACTGTTCGTGCAAGAACACAGTATTTTCAACCCACATGGAACCGTGACAACAAAATGCAAATAGTATTTAGCAGAACTAAACCCGATCATTTTCTAAGGTCCCGCAACACCTGGGAGGCAACTGTTGCTAGCATGAACTTTGTCATTTTCCTAAGAAAATTAAACTTAAAGCTGCAAATCTGTATTTTTCTCAAACCATGCTTGAAATAGTAATGACATTTTCTTGCTGTTGAAAGGAAATGGATGGTTCTCCATTTCTCCTTGAAACTAAGCAGCATTCCCTAGTCGTATGGGAAGATTTTGTTTAGTTTGAATGGTAGAACAGGAAAGGACAAGTTCCAAATGCAAGCCCAACTCCACCATACAAAGGTAAATAGATCATCCCAATACAGGCTTTAATTAACAGAGCCTGTCTACCTTGAGTAGAGTTCAAGGACTTTAAAGATGTTACTCAAGTGAAAAAGTTTCCGATTCCAGCACTACACATGCAGCTCAGCTGTAAAATGTCACCAGCAAAACTGTTCGGAGGTGTTATGCAGTAATTACCACTAAGTGAACTGAAACTTCGACACTTCCCAATTCTCTCTTTTTTTTTTTTTTTTAAAATTGCCTGGCACGTCTTATGTAACACTCACATAAAGTTTCACATTTTTGCATTTAATATGTAAATGCTACTTAATGAAATCTCTAGACCTAAAAGTCTGTTTCTTAAAGATGACTTCTGATGAACCTCTCTGAAAAAGCAAAAAAAAAGCAAGCTCTCCAAAAAAGAACAAGCTTAACACTTTCTGCAGAAGGGCACAGTTGCTAACATATGCACTGATGTTTCTGTTTTCTATGTACGTAAGTCCAGATTTAAGAATCCTTATACCTTTAGTCCTTGTTTGGAACGGGTTCTTATCCTTTTTATCCTATGTGACATTTAACTGAAGTATAGAAGCCCTTATTTCTATCATGAAGAAAAATGAGATGGAAAAACATTACATCTTGCAACAAGACAGAAAAAGACCAATTAGCAATTTAAACCAAACAGTTTTCTTCACATTTGCCTTTCACACCTCCCAAACTTTTCTCCATACAGTACACCACGGTTATGGGAATGTAATCCATCCACCAGTTCCTTATAGCCCCAGCATCATCTCTGACTATATTAGCAACTATTTTCTTCATCCTTGGTATTATATTTGGCAACTATGACACTCGTTGCAAAATGTATATACATCTAAGAGCATATTTCCAATGAACCAACTGCTGTCATTCAAGAAAATCACTCAGCACTACAGATTTTGCAGACCTATCTTCAGTGTCTAAGCATTTTTAACTGAGAAAGTATCCAAACTATAAAACACCTATCCCTCACTAAAGCTGTTGACTGCACAGAAGCCGAATTCCCAAGTTCTCCACTGGTTCCTCACTGATTAGATACTGTGTTCAGCATCTTTGCCGTGACAGTTGAAAACCATCGTTGCCTTGGAACTATGACAGTTGTCTTCCACTGAAGTCCCACTCTGAATAATTTTGACCCTACTTAAGAGAAGAAACATCGCAACAGAGACACTGAAATCCAAGTCCTCGATAATCAATGCGGACTGCATCGAGTTTCCATAATTTCCGTACTATCCAAGCAGAAGATCTTCTGGTCCTGATGACGCACAGGATGTCAGTGGGAAATGTCAGTGCTACTCTCTACACACTCAGCAGCCAAAAGACTCTGTATTCGTGCCCTTAGGGTGAAAATGGCTATTGAAATTTCTGTGGGAGGCGTAAGAAAGTCAGGAGTTTGCAGAGCAGACATTTCACATCAGCGCCATTCGGGGAACGTCAAGGAGGCAAGGGAAGCGGCGTTACTGCTGAGACCAGCCGGCATTCCTCCTGTGCCTCAGCTGTGTGAGACTCCTGCTTTGCTCAAATAAGAAAAACCACTGCAAAGGTAAACCCAGTTAACTAAGACATTAAAAGAAAATCACCATAAAATAAAACTGTAGATGGCCTCCTGATAATACTGCCATGTTTAACAATAATAATGGCTGATCTAGCTGGTTGCCGTTCATACAGAGGTGACAGTGTCCACACAGAAAACTTGTGATGATGGTGCAGTATTCTTTGCACGTTGTAGCTCCTTCAATACTCACAGTGCACGATAAAAAAATGTCAGGTCCCAGATAATAGACACTTGATAAGGGATTACGGCACAAGATTGCCAAACTGTAGTGAGCAGGAATATGCTGCTTTACAGCCATCATTTTACGCCAGAGCTGAAGATAAATTACAGAGAGTGCTTCTATTTCTTCTGATATATTAAGATAAAGCAGCATGGTTATAAAAGTAATTCAGAAATACAACTCTCTATGAGACCGCTTGGCGTGTATAATCTACTAATTCTTTCAGTGATGTTAAATATTTTGAAAATTAAAGGGGATAAACAAAGATGTGAGAAACCTATCATATTAAAAGGACAAACTGCGTTATTGATCCTTGAAGTGGTCTGCAGTCTAAAGGATCCATAGGTAAGCCCTTTTAAAATATAATAAAGTATAAGAGCGTGTTTTTATTTGTTTTCCTCTTACCTTACGACCTCTTCAAAACTAGTCACTGCCAGTAGTGGTACCATTTATTCTACTAAGGTGGGCCTGAAAAACCACCATATCCAAATTTCAAGAACTGCTCTCGCAGGTTGAATAAAATGCAAACAGGAAGATGAGAAACAGCCTTTTGAGAGCCGATAGCAGGTAAACCAAATAAATGGAGTAACTTTTAGATTAAATGTTGGTTTTACTACATTCCATCTTAATTTTTCAAGTGCATTCCCCTGGACACTGCATCAGCTCTGACAAACACAGCAGCTGATGACCACCTCTGCGCTCCCTGCCGAATGGTCTGGAAGTACACGGCAGCCATAGCCTGAACAGCAAAAAAATGAACCTTTAACTGAGATTTGGAAAACCCAGAACTCACAGAAAATAATTCTCGAAGCCTGTGTACACAGGTACCCGTCCCAAAATGAACTATAAGCAACAGATGACATTTTTTCAAGTACTGAAGAAAAACACTCTTGATAGAAATATGGAAAACACTACATTATGCAAACAAATGAAATTTGCTGAAATATATATGAGGTCTCATCTATTTTGGGACAAAACTTAATTTTGTGTAGTCTGGTTCAAAAAGTGCAGCAGTGACAGACATGGGAAAGATGAGGGATCACCGTGTTTGAAAGACAGAGAAACTCTTGTGTATATTGTACATCCATCCTGGAGTCAGTCAACTGTTCCTCACCCAAATCCTGAAGCAATTATGATTGTTTACTTATAAATTAAGCTAAATTTTCAAATGAATTCTAATTAACAGAGTCCACCACAAGGTAAGATGGCTAATTTATTGTGGAAAAATAGTCTTATATTTCAGAAAAATTCAATGAAGCTTTTTCCCACGGGAACGTGACATGACTCTTCCTATCGTCTCGATTTATCAAAATCTAAAAGATTAGCGTGGGAATGGGAAAGCTTGTCATTATTTGTTCAGATTTTTTTTTTTTCCTCTGCATTGAGTAAGCATCTGATTTCTTTGCAAGTGCCACAGACAAGCTGCTGGCGAGTAGCTTAAAGACTTGCCTTTAGGAACTGCAACATCCATTCTCTTTTCAGTTTACCTGGAAGGAAGAGATATACTTAAGATTTTGATTCCTACTGCAATGAAAAAATTAAATTTAACCTGTAACATTACAAGCCATCTTCTTTTCTCTAGAATAGGATGGTCGGTTTTTGTTATTAGTAAACAGCTTCTTTAAGGTCAAGAGTTTGGGTTAGCATGCACGCAAATGCTGGAGTGGAACAGTCTCCGTACACGCTGTACCAGCTTGATATCAAGAAAAATGCAGCAGAACACAGTGTCTTTGAAGAAAATGTCATATACTTCAGTAGCAGGCCACAGCTCACTCAGCTTGGGCTCAAGCCTAAATATGTACAAGAGCAGTTCTGGAAAACCTCCACCACATTCCAGTAACGTATCTGAAGGGCAATAAAAAAAAAAAAACCCAAAAACAAAAACCCAAAACCAACAAAATACCTTACTCGTCTCAACTGTGTTTCAGAGCAACACAGGCAATCATAGACATCTCCCAACAGCGTTGGGAATAAGAACACAGCAGGATTAAATAACGGTAATATATTAGAGTCTTTTCTCATTATTAATGTTTTAAAAGATACTTCCCTGAAATGGCTTTATGTTTGGTATGTCACTGGAAAAAAACAAATGTAGAATAGGACTATCAGCTTTTTGGGCTTTTTTTTTGGTTTTGTTTGTGGGTTTTGTTGTTGTTGTGTTTTGGGTTTTTTGGTTTGTTTTTAATTTCCTTCCCCCTTGAAAAACATCAGAAAATTTCATGTTGGTATGAATCAAGAAGGAAAAAAAAAAAAAAAAAG